>JAJJMB010008958.1:463845-611007 GCA_023531105.1 Papaver atlanticum | reverse complement strand
TTTTAAAATAAAAATTTGCGTGCTGTTTCTCATGCCAAACATTTAAATTTTATGTGAAAATTTTACTATTTAGATTATTTTTTTTTGGAAGTAAAAAGGTTAAAATCTTATTGAAAATAAAAAAGAGATACAAGGAAAGGAGGCGCCTAAGCGCATACAAGAGGGGTTGCAGGAGCAACCTAAACATAAAGAAAAAGAAAAGTTCCAGGCCAAAAGCTGGAACAAACAAGGAGAAACAGAAAATACCCAATCAGCATGCCTTCTACTTAGTTTTCTTTGCACGGGTTCTTTTCCCTTTTCTAAGCTTTTCGTTGCACGAAACTTCCGGCCAAAAGATCTTAGCATGTTCTTTCTTTTCTCCACTTCTACCTCTTCAATATCTGTTTCATATACCGACTCACCACTGGATTCATCACTCTCATCCACCTTATTTAGAATGGAGTGATTTATCTCTTCCACATGGGCAGCGCAAAAGTCTTGATTTTCACCTGAGTTCTCCCTTGCTTCTAAGGTGACTGGAGTTTCTTCAATTTCATTTACACTTTCAGTACCCGACTCCAATATGCTAAACGGATTCCTATGGCTAATTGGAATTTACCCAAGCAATTCTCCTTTTCTACTAGAGTTCTTGGATCATTTTGTATACCATTTTTCTGAAGTTGGGGATACCATTTCCAGCACCCCTACATTGCCAGTTATGTTCTCATTTGTAATTTGCACAATAGTGCTCTGCTCATTTGAACAAACAACCACATCTTCTACAGCCGCATCACCCTTTTCGGCTTCCCCATTAACCTGCATGGTCATTTTCTTTTCTTTTTTTCTTTGTCTCGATTAGTCCTTTTAGGGATCCATTTCTTCTTCACAACCTTATTTGCAGTGTCCTTAGCGCACTTACCTCTTGAATGTCCACAAGAAGCACAAGTTAAGCATCTGGGGGGTTTCCATGTGTATTCCACTTTCACTTCAAATTCCTTGCCACCCAAGGACAAATGGATACTAGAAGGGTAATCGAAATCTGCCTCAATCTCTATACAAATCCTAGCAAAGCTCATACGAGTCCTAGATGATGTATGTTTGTCAGTTAACAAAGGAGTACCTAATACACTTGCAATCATACTGATTCCATTTGCATTCCATAAGTGAATTGGGATATTCATCAAATTCAACCAAATTGGAAATGTATTCATCTCTTGTATGTCTTGTTCAACAAATAAACGCCAGGGGCGTATCAAAAAAAACGATTTAAGCCAAATCAAATTCAAATAGGAAAATAAAATCTCCATTGATAGTCGATCGAAATCCCCCCTTGAGTTTCCAAATCTTCTTCATAACAGTCTCTACAATGTGAAAAGAAAGATGACTACCCACAAAGTGCCCAACCAACATTTTTTCATAAGCCCTAATTTCTTCTTCAAAATCAGATTCAGGAATAATAGTTTTTTCATTAACACAAAGGGGTTTGTGATTGAACAACTTACTCGCAGCAGAACCTTCGGTGCTCTCTTTCTCTTTAGGAAAAAGAGATTTCCAATTTGCAGACTTTACATTTTCATTTGAAACTCCATTATCTCCACCAGCAGAAGCAGTTGAGATATGCGGGAGATCCACAATTTCATGATTGATCATATTCTCAGACGAAGGAGGAGATGAAATAATCCTTTGATTTGGATTCAAAGGATAAGAAGAAGATAGTGGATCGATTCTATTCATGGTGAGAAATAAAAAAAACCTAGAAGAAAATCGCATCTCTATCCCCTGCCACTTAAGAAGAGAGGATAGAGATAAAAAAAATTTACCGTGGTTAGATTTCATATGACCCTTTTACTACCGGTGTTGTTCACCGGGACGCCTAGTTAAAATATTGTTTTACTATTTAGAGTTGAACAGTTTTTTAACTAGGCGTCTCAGTGAACAACACTGGTACACGGTCGATATAGCCTCATCAGTCTGGTAAAAATTCTAGAGGTCAAAATTTTGTATTAAAATTGTTGAAAAAGCGAGGGTCAAACAACCTCACCCAATATTTAGTTTAGGAAATCTGTATGGACAAACTCCAATATAATTCCAAGAGAATTAACTAGACAGTCAGACTCAATCAATGGAAATATATCCAAGAGTGGTATCTCTGTTTCACAATGTAATCAGCAAATCAAACAAATAGAAATCCGCGAGCCTGATTATTATGTGAAACAACTTGAACGGTACCAAAGACCAATGTTCAAGTGTCAATCAATTTATATCAACAACCAAAGGTTGGATTATCTAATTGATTGAACTACGCACAACCTGTGATATTTCAATTATATAAACAAATATAATGCGGAAAGGAAATAACACAGACACCAGAAATTTTGTTAACGAGGAAACCGCAAATGCAGAAAAACCCCGGGACCTAGTCCATATTTGAACACCACACTGTATTAAGCCGCTAAAGACACTAGGCTACTCCAAGTTAACTTCGGACTGGAATGTAGTTGAGTCCCAAAAAATCTCACACTGATTAAGGTACAGTCGCGTTCCTTACACCTCTGAATCCCAGCAGGACTCTACGCACTTGATTCCCTTAGCTGGTCTCACCCACAAATAAGAGTTGCTACGACCCAAAGTCGAAGACTTGATAAACCAATCTGTCTTGCATAGAAAAGTCTATCGAATATATAAATATGTCTCCCACAGAAATACCTATGAGTTTTGTTCCGTCTTTTGATAAATCAAGGTGAACATGAACCAATTGATACTCCAGACTTATATTTCCGAAGAACAGCCTAGTAATATCAATCACCTCACAATAATCTTAATCGTATGGTAGCGAAACAAGATATTGTGGAATTACAAACGATGAGACGAAGATGTTTGTGACTACTTTTTATCTTGCCTATCGAATATTAAATCTCGAGTAAATCTTAGAGAAGATAGTACTCAATCACGATAGAAAACAACATGATCAGAACACGCAACTACAGAAAAAATAGTTAGGTCTGGCTTCACAATCCCAATGAAGTCTTTAAGTCGTTAACCTATAATGGTTTTAGAAAAACCTACGTTAAAGGAGAATCGACTCTAGTCGCAACTAGTATCACATAGGAGGTGTGGGGATTAGGTTTCCCAGTTGCTAGAGTTCTCCCTTACATATTCTTCAAATCAGGGTTTGCAATCAATGTTACCTTGGTAACAAAGCATTCAATATTCACCGTTAGATGAAAACCTGATTAGACTCAAGCTAATATCTTTCAACCGTTAGATCTAACTTAGCTTGTTAAACACAAATGAAAAGCGACTTCACTTAGATATGGGTAACCGTACCTAAACGTGTACACCTTTTTGGCTCAACAATAGTTAACCGAAGTTAGCCATATGAACACTTCCATATCAACCTTGTTCATCTTAACACAACTAGTTCAAATGACTCAAATGAAACTAGTTCTAGAGTTGTTCAATTGTTTATATTCTCATAGAAGTATACAAGACACAATTGAAGCAAAATCGATTTTGATTCACTCGAATCAATTCATGAACATTATAGCCACGGTTTGCAAAAGATTGCATTCCTTATTATATAAATATATTAGTTCATGAACAAACTGATTTTAGAACATAAACTACTCAAGTATGCAAACGGGTACGCATACCTAAGTGGCCGAACTTAGTTTGGGTTAGCCAGTATGAGAACGGGTACGCATACCTTCCAAACTCAGTTGAATTTTTGGACGTGAACTTACGCCAGTACGCATACGGGTATGCATACTAAGTTCCCAGACTTTCATTAAACCAACCAGTACGCATACGGGTATGCATACCATGGTTCCCGGACTTAGAATAACTTGTAACAATTAGCATACAAGTACGCATACTGTGCTATATCCAATCATGGTTAATTGTTCTAAACTCCCATTTCAATCATTGAAACATTCTTGGAGGACGACAATAGCTGTCTCACACAAACTATTAGCTTTAAAGCAATTTTCAAGTGATCGATAAATCAATATGAAACATTCCGAGTCTATATCAAATGACTGTCTCACACAAATCATGTAAGATGATACCAGGCGATTTTCACATGATCATCTTTTGACTTTCGTCAAGAATATAAGATGAACTTGGTTAAAGCGAAAGCTTACCAACACATATTTCGAGAAATATGTAAGCGAGTTAAACCCAGCTCGAAATATCAAATGTGTATAATCGAAGTCTATATAGCTATACGACTTTTGTCTCAAAATAGGAGATAGAGTAGATAGACTTTTGAGTGATAGATGAGTTCAAGTCTCCACATACCTTTTGTTGATGAAGTTCCACAAGCTCCCCTTAGTAGTTATTCGTCTTCAATCAATGAACGCCGTGAAGTCTAATGCTCAACTACACTTTCTATCCTAATCCGAGACATAGCTATAAGTAGACTAGAAATCAAGACTTATAGTTTTGACAACTAAACTTGACAAACAAGCTTGAGATAGCAACGCTTGCGAGTTCGACCGAGCAGTGCTCTAACAATTGTTTTGTGCATGCTATTTAATAATTCATATCTTAGATGCTAGTTTCATAAAAGCATGACCTTGAAGAGGCAATTTGGGCATTTTTCCAGGGTGTTGGGGAAAGTAGATTTTGGCGAAATATTACATGAAGAAGTTCTAGTAGAGAAAGAAGATCATGCTTTTGCGGTTTCAGTCATGTATGAGGGGCTTCCTGCCTTTTGCTCCTCGTGTAAGCTGATAGGGCATGGTTTATCAGAGTGTAAAAATGCAGGGCTATGTTTATCGGCGTAACGCATTCAAACAACAATGTTGATGATGTTTTGTTTTTTTTTTTATCGGTAAAGATAATTTTATATAAATATAATATAGAAATGTTACGCACAATATTTGTTGTATGCAACTATGGCTGCACATGGGTCGGTTTGGGTCGGTTTTGGCCTCACCCACCACCCAACCCACTGATGGCGGGTAACAGAAGTTGTCACCCGCAACCAACCCAACATCACAGTGGGTCGGTTTTAACCCGACCCACATTACGACGGGTTGGTTCGGGTGGGTGGAGGGTTAACCAGTCAGAAAAAAATAATTAACAGTTACAGTCTTACAGACTTACAGTCTTACACATAATATGCATCAAAAAGCTGATCCCAGATTCCCAAGTCTAAGCGCAAGCAATAGACAATAAATAAGCATCATAAGAAGGAGGAGGGATCCCTTCACACTTTTATTATCACACGATCTCACACGTCTGACGTCATTTTTGCGAATTAAAACCAAAGCATAACGAATTTGAAGCTAATACTTTGGGGATATGTTATTATTACATAGCTCTACTTTCCTACCGAAAATGAGCCGTATAACACCATCATCTACTACTTTGAAAATGAGCCGTTGAAAATCTGCGGATTTCAGGTCGTCAAAATTCGGTAGATCGTGAGGTTTTACCTTTAGGAATAAGATCATTTTTGGTAGACATGTAGAACTTGGCAAGAGGAACATATCATCAAAATATTAGCTTCAAATCCGTTACGGTTTGGTTTTTATTCAGAAAACTGATGTCCAACGTGTGAGATAGTGTGATAATAAAAGTGTGAAGGGATCCTTCCTCCATAAGAAGTTCAAAGTGTTTACAGAATCAAAATGCAGAGAAGTTGGTGCTAACAATAACAAGAAATGACTCAAATGAGTTCAACTGTTCAAAGCTCAAAGGAAGGGATAAAAGAGTGCATTGGCATTGCCGATCCTACTATACTAAAGCCTACTATACGGGAAGAAAAGAAAGACCATATCAAGCTTCCTCCATCGAAAGATGTGGATGCTTTACCCCTGAATGCACTGGAAACTTTTATCATCTATGATGATGGAAGAAACAACAAGGTCACTAAATAACTCTGCAACAAGCAAAGTGAACAATTAGAATGAACAAAATAGAAGTACAAGAAACCTAACAAGTACTCTATAAAAAAACAGTTGATGTTATTGATTTGAGCATCCATTGTGATAAGGATGACTCAAATGCTTATTACAGAATCTGAATACTAAACCATAAAGTAATAAGGATGACTCGAATGCTTATTACAGAATAAGGATGAGACAGAAGTTACAGAACACAAATGAATCCAATCACTGATCAAATATTTTAAAAATAATTGACAACCATTGACTGATAAAACAACCTTATCACCACATATGACACAAATGAACACATATAAGCAAGAGGCAAAGGCTTATATATACAGACGACAACAAAACTAATCAAAGACTGAATTAAAGTAATCAAAGACTGAATATATTCCAACACCATCAAAGCCAATGACAGGGGCAACAACAACAATATCAAACAACAATTTATGGAAACCCATATCTTGGGATCATCAAGAACAACACCAGTTCATTCAATACTAGTTATAACAACTAAATATAGACAAAATCAAACAAATCTTGAAAGCATCAACACAGACTGACCTGTTTCAGTAGACAAGGTAATCAATGAACCTTTTTTTTTTTTCAACTCAAAGACTTTCAGTCTTCTTCAATTCAAATCCAACTATCATGCACACAACACACAAACATTTCCATATCTGCAAAAAAAATAAAAAAAATAAAAAAATAAACGAATCAAACAAGAGACTAGAGAGATATATCAAACCCTAATTGAAAAAAAAGAAAAATAGAATCACCAGTACCCTAATTGTAATAAAAAACAAGCAATTCATCAAACCCTAATTGAAAAATAAAAAATCAAGCAGTTCATCAGAACCTAATTGAATCAGGAGATGAAATTATAATCGAAGTATCAAATAATCATATCAAAGAAGAACATAAACTACACGCAATGATTCCAAACAAAACCCTAACTGTAACTATATGAATCTTAGGCTTCTTAGCATTTTACTTACCTGAACTTTGAATTAGTGTTTACTATGTTGAATATTGTGTTGTTGCTTGTTGCGTGGTACTTCGATTTGAATTGAAAGACTGAAATCTGAAGTGAAAATGGGAGGCAGCGGCAGTTCTTTTCGAAGAAGAAGAAGAAGAAACTGAGAGAAAGAGAGAAGTAAGGAGGCAGCGGCAGGGCTTTGCGATTAGGTTTAGATAAGAGTTTATTTTGTATAAACGGCTAGGATCAACTGATGAGGGTAATCTAAGGGTTATGGTGGTTTATGGCGGGTGGGAGGGTTGGATCGGGTGAGGGAAGCTGCTACCCGCACCCTACCCAACATATGGCGGGTTCAGATTCTGTGATCCATAGTCGACCCGCTCCTAGGCGGGTTGGTTCGGGTGTGGGTATTTTTTGGCGGGTGCGGGTTGGGTTGGGTCAGTTTTGTGCAACCCTATATGCAACCCTTGTACAAGATAAGTCCATAAAATAACACCCACAATTGTTTGACAACCCAAACCCAATATAAAATTTAAATTGGAAAACCCGACACTCGATCCCAAGATGGACGAGAACTTAGCCGTACCCGTACCCGAATAACCCTCCAGAGCCCATAGCATAAGCCCATGTCAACCCAAAACCTAATTTCAACAAAACCCTATATCGACCAAGTTTTTTGAACAGTGCTCACAAATTTTCCGCCGCCATGACCACCACCACTGATCAATTAATTGCAGTACCACTACCATCATCTACCCCAATAATTTCAACCAACACAACTATCATCAACCACATTGAAACTCTTTCTTTGAACCTAGAAGAAAAGGAAACTTTGCTATAATATTTTGACAAGCAATTGAAGATGAACAGAGCATATATTTGGATACAAATTTATGGAACAAACCACCAGTAAAATTAAAAGAGAAACACAATTAGGGGAAGAATGAAAGAAGGAAAGATACCAAAAAAAAACACAACAAGCATCCATGATTAAGACCAAGCCCAAAAATATAGCTAAATAAGTAGAATCCCCTCATAGAGCTCAACCCTAATTCTGCTGGAACTTTTAGCTGGAACTCTATTGCCCAAAAACCACCACCGCAAGCAAAACATCTCTTTTAAAGCCAAGCTACCATTACGAAATCCGTTCGCACTATTTTCATCGAAATAAACAAGTACCTTTGCAACGATTTCGAAATGAAGTTGAACGGGAAGAGAAGAAGAAAATAGATGGTTGGAAAGACACGAGTTAAATCAACGCCACTTCATAGATAAACACCCAAAACCAAGCTCCATGATGAAACCCTTCTCTGAAATAAAACCCTTGAGAAATCATCATAAGAGACATGAGAAAAAGTCCTTGGTTAAGCATATATGGCGTCATAGAGCAGACCGACGTCACCACTACCTCGATCTCATACTCACAAACATCAAACAAATAATTTAAGAAGAGACGATGTGCTGGAAAAGTGGCGAAAGGAAAAACATCATAAAAACAAGGTTGAGCTTGGAAAACCAAAGAAACTAACTAAAATAACAACAGATAGATGGCCGTGATACGTAAATGGATGTTACATGTGTCTCTCCCTTCAATGGAGGTGGGGTTCGATCCTTCAGTACCAGCCAAGCTATCAATGGTGCTGTTGCTCGTAAGAAAGCTAAGAATCTTGATAAGTGTGTACTCAAGGTTATAATTTTGGTACACTGACTTTTACTGCGCTTGGTGAGTTAGGCCACAAAACCATTGACTTTTTGAAGAGGTTGCGCAATTTTATGGTTAGTCATGATGCTAACGTTCGTGTTGGGAATTTTCTTTTTCATAAGGTTGGTATGGTTATTCAAAAATGGGTTGGAACTTAGCTTGTAGCGAGACTTCCAACCAATTTCTTGAAGGAACCCGATTTTGATTGAGTTGTATTTAAGAAATAAATATTATCTTTCAAAAAAAAATAGATTAACCTAACTAAAAAGACCTAATCAGACCTAAAAAATAGATTAACCTAACTAAAGAGGTTGTGAGAGAAAGGGTTTTTGGTAGGGATAAGAAAGGATTCTAGAGAGGAGATAGGTTTTCTTATTTGATGCTACTTAACCTAAAAATAAGGTACCACATATCGTTCAATTTGCTTCTAGAAAGGTTGATCCTCGAAAGTCTAGGACTGCACTAGTTACGATGGAAAACACTACTTATGTCGTCAATACATTTAGCATTATTAAATCTCCAACATATTTGGATATTCCAATAATTAATGCTGGGATGGGTAGCAATGCAAGTGAAAACGAAGCTTCAAATATGTTCATCATGATAGTCGGCGTCATGAGAGTCACCCCGTTGATCCTAAATTATTGTATTCTCAAGAATCGGTGAATAATGTGATATCTCCAGTGCAATTACCTTAGAGAGAGGTTGTCATTAAGGAAAATTCTCTTATAAGGGAAACTAAAATTGGCGTGGTGGTATACACAATGTTAGCTGCGCGTAACTATTTTTTTTCTTTTTTAAATAAATAGCGCTTCATCAAGCCATCGAAGAATTAGCAACAAAGGTTTCTAACGAAAGATCTCCTATTACTACGAGTCTTGGTAGTAGCGTCAATAATACTATGACTCATGGTTTCTTGAAAGGAACTCGCTTGGCAGGCTTATCCAAGGAAAAAGATGAGATTTATTCACAAAAAGAAAGAAACAAAGAATAGTTCTCCTCTCAGAAGTTGAACATGGTTGCCATTGCAAATACCAATTGGTTAATATACTAGCCATGTATACAGATGATAAGGAATATGATGACTTTCAATATTTTCATCATCAATGGTATCAGAAAATATGGTGATTGAAGATACTCTTTCTCCTCAATCAGATGGTTTTGGTTTTCAACAAGTTTTGCGCAAGAAGATACCAAAACATGGAATTTTCATGAAAGCTCTTCAAAAGAATTTTCAGGTGAAACGCTTTACATGAGCTTATCAACGTATTTTCACGCTTTTGCAGCTTTATTTTTATTTTTTGCTTTCTTTCTTTTCTTTGATGGAGGTTCAGGCCTATATCCCACCCTATTTCATTTTTTTTTCTTTTATAAACAAATTCTCCTCGAGAGTTTGTTAAAAAAAATAATCATTTGAGTCCACTTCTCCTAAATTTATAAAGTCATCAGATTTTAATTCTTAGGCCAAACATCATTTAATGTGGAGAGGGGAGATTCATAAGATTTCGGTTCTTCCCCTAACTCATGAGATTGTTGACTTTTTATGTCCCTAACAAGCCGTATTGGTACCCTGAAAAATAAAATTATGAGCTCAATAAAGTGCCTACGACGTAAACACAAATTGTAAACAGAATTTGGAAACTCAATATCTCTCTCTTTTATCTTGCGTCTCCGTGGTTTCCACATTTTCTCAATACACAATGTTGTACAAAAATTATAGCTCAACAAAATGCATAAACAAGCGTAATTATCGAGGTTATACTTGATGAATGCAATTGCAAATGTATGCAATTACTGGGATCAAATAAAACAAAAAGGTTGTATAATTTTTTTTTCAATCGGTAGTGAACTGGCTAGTTTGGGGCATATGTCAATTATTTGAGGCTTATCATTTTGTTTCCCAGAGAAGAGGATATGGGGTGTCTAAAGTGTATGCAAATAGCAAACTACCCTCTATACTAACCTCAATAATTATACTTATCTAAAACAAAAACAAAAACCTATATCATTTCTATTAACAATCTTTAATAAAAAAATACTAAAACCTATTTTTTTTTTCAATTTCCATGATAATCGAAAACTAAAACCTAATCTAAAAAAACAATTCATTTTTTTTTTCAAATAATATTCTCAACGAGAAACAATTCGAGTGATTGAGTTAAATCCCTTTATCCGTTTATGTTAATACTGTTTAATCAATTATTTAACTATGGAACTCTGAAGTTTCCTCAACAAATTTTCCCAATAAAAATCAATCAGAGGTTGATGTAGATATACTACATCTGCTAATTGTTGTTGATGTTTATCAAACACGAATAATATCGCCCAGAATCGGTCGATAGGGTACATACACATCAACCGGTTCTGGGTTGATGTTATTGATGTTTGATGAACATCAACTATAATCGGTATACATATATGCCTATATCAACCGATTTAGTAACCTTGTTTGAATATTTTTCGCGGATAAGGAATTGGTAGTAATAGGCCTGTCAATATATGTCCGATATCCGGAATCCGTTTCCGAGTATTCGAGATTCTATAGGATTTTATCCGTTTTATCGGATATCGGATCGAATACTCTATCGGATATTTCTTCCTTAATATATCGGAATCGGATTAGGCTCCATCCGAATTGTTAATATCCGATATCCGATAGACGATGGATTTATTTATGATTTACCCTAACCATATTTGTGATTTACCCTAATATCCGATATGAAATATTTGAGAAATTGAACTTAAATTTCAATTACAAACATGTTTTAAAGGGTTTTTAACATTTTTTGTCAGAACCGGATATTATCGGATAAATATCCGATAGCTTAGCCTATCGGAATCGATATCTGATTTTTGATATCCTATAGGATATTATCGGATATCGAATATCCGATAGCGCTTAACCTATCAGATACGGATTTCTAAATATCCGACGGATATTCATCCATTGACACCCCTAGGTGGTAATAGGAATGTCTAAACTAGACATTCACCTTGACAATGTCTACCCAAAGTCATCTATACATTGGTTTAAGACATCAGGGTTGGAGATTTTAGAAAACATGGATGTGTATCCTAGGTGGATTTTGACATTTATATCCACACACATGCCATTGGAGAAGCTTTTAGCCAACGTTGTGATTGTTGTCCCATTATGCCAGTAAATCTTTTTTGTTATCCTTCATATTTATCTTTTATATTTCTCTGCCTTGCAATCGAGATATGGTTTCCATCTTATATCCTACCATATAGTCATTGATTTTATATTATAAATATATTAGGGCTTTTTACCTTCTCCAATTGACATTGTACTTGTCTGTAAAGACTAGATGCATGTTGATGAAAAATTTATTCACGAAACCGATATTATCTGTGTACAAGTAAAACCGATATATCGGTCTGTACCGGCCTGTACAACCGATAATATCATTTCGTCTTTGTATCGCCGATATTTTCAATATCGTATAGGTATTTTACGATATCCGATAAAAACCTGTAATATCGGCCTGTACAACCGATATTGACTACCTTGGTATAATCTGTCGATTGTAAAACCTTTGTTCGTATTTTTACACAAAGTAAGAATCGGTGATTGTAGGTATATCTTATAATCCGATTAGTTTCCCAAAATTTCAAGTTTACAATTGGCATATATGTGCCTATATATACGCCGACTTCGCCCAACTTTTGTTCCCCTTTTTGACTCAAAACACTAGTTTTATTTAAGATATATCCGTTGGACCACTCTCTATCATACACTACGTTATTCAAAGAAATCTTTATCCATTGTTCATTATATCGTTCAAAGATATCATTCGATAATCCCAAATCCATCATCATCAACTACCAAGTCAATTGTTGCAATGGAAGAAGAGATACTTAGAAGAACCAAACAAACTACTCCAGAAGCAAATTCGTCACTAAGTAACAAGTATATTGATTCCATGGAAGAAGGGATACAAAAGAGAAACAAACAAATTCAAAACCAAATCAAATTAGGGACATAAAAAAGGATGCTGCGGAACATACCAACTGGGTTAAAAAAAAATCACATCGTCAAGGATCTTCCTGAAGAACATCGGCATGAGAGTATATTTTGGAATCAAGTTGCAAAAGTTCCTTTCATTCCCAAGTTGGAAGGTAAGTACAGAAAACCACGGCAATATTACGGACCAGGGTACGTTTCTTGAAGGACCATTCATGTTAAGAAATTGTGTTACAATTACAACGAGTTTCTCGCCAGGCACAGAGAGGACAAGTTTACGGCACAAACTGCATATACCAAACGGGGAGGAGAGCCGTTCTATTATTAGAAATGCCTTGATAATTGAATGTGGCGGCCTGGTGGCAAGTTAGTTTATCGTATCACTGTACTAGTGTAAGCAAGTTTGAATTTTAATGGTTTATGGAAGTAAAATGTTAAGTTTTCTGTCTTGTATTCATAATCATTACAAAGAGGGTCCGTCAAGAAACTGGAGGGGATTCTAGAAACAAGCTTGGCTCCAACACCCTTTTGAATCACTATCCTTAATCCGTGAAAAAATAAATTACATTTCTTAGCATTAACGTCAAACCTAGACAAATGATTATGTACTCTCTTCAAGAAATTCACCATATCATCCCCAAGATCACCAAACGTCGAGAAAGCCAGAGCACCAAAACCATAACCTTGAGCCAAACACTTATCAAAATATTTCTTGTGTTTAGGAGTAACAGCAACAGTTAAAGCTAACCATGGTTGAAAAGTACGAACCCCACACCCTATGAAAGGAGAAACCCCAGTGACATCCATGCACACATCCCGACCATTGTCCCAGTTGTAGACAAGAATATCAGTCGTCCGTAGGGCACCACCATCATTGGACACGAAACCCAGATCAACATATTTCTAGCTGGGATGCTCGCCCGAAAACAATGTCAGCAATGGTATCACGGAAAAGATCATGTCGAAATTTAAGGCCTACCTCATGTGCACAATGCATAGCATGATCCCCAAAGCAATCCATATCCATTTTACAAAATGCGCATAGGCTATTTTCTATGAATAATGGGATACCCAACCTATAGCTCAGAACAACACTAAATTTCCATGCACCCATCCTCTGGTTAAGTCCCTCAATGGGTAATGCCTTGAGAGCATAATTGGTCTTGTTACAATGCCAAAGAGCAGCATCTCGTGCAAACATAGAGAATTTAGTGAGCATATCCCTCATGACAATGTCGAATATTTCACCGCCAAGGTCTTCATGGGATGTGGGGAAGTAAGATCAACATTGACATCGAGACTAGAAACACTGGAAAACAACTCTAAGGCATGTTGCATACCAAGATCAAGGCTTTGCGGGGTGGTGTTGCAAAGAATAGTTGACTGAAGCGTCTGAGTCTGAATACATGAGGCCAAATAACAATAATGGACAACATCCATAAAATGTAAGCCCAACCCACCATGTCTAAGAGGCATATAAGCTATACGTTGTTGGAGCAACCCAAAACCAGGCCCGTCATTAGTAATAATATGATGCATATACTGTGATAGATGAGAATCAAAAACAGCTCTGGACTCAGACAAAATCGAGGCATGTTAGTCCTCGTATAAAGATAAAGCTTAGGCACCCCTGCACAGCTTCTCAATATATACAACTCGCAGTGTGGGTCATCCTATTTCTTCACAGCGTCCATCAAGTTAATAGTTTTGAGCACCCTAGACCTAACCAAGCTGCTACAAAAAAAAAGGATCAAGACTCACTGGTCCCCCAAGCAACTTGACACCCTTTGTAGGTCTACTAATTTGTGGGGGGGGGGGGGGAGCACTACTGCTACGAGTGTCAACCGTAGGCCAAAATATCTCATTCTTCGAGATGTTGAGATGAAGACCAAGCTCACCATTCTCAGAACGAATGATATCAAAACCTTAGAAACCATTAAAGTGTCCCCAATAATTGTGTCGCCATCGAGGTACCAAGCCTGGAGGTCCAAGGTGAAGTGTTCTGCAATCTTCTTGACCAAAGGATGCAAATAAAGAGCAAAGAGAAGAGGCCCCAAAGGGTCCCTTGTATAGTTATTTCCTTTCTCCAAATGGTCCACTATTGGCGTTTGTTAAATGACATGCAGGTCGATTCTAGCATTAAAAAATTATCCATTTTTCTGTAACTTACTTCAACAACAACCGGGCATTATGGACATCCACATTGACCGATTGCTATTTCCTTTCTCCAAATGGTCCATAATTGGCATTTGTTAAATGACATGTAGGCCGATTCTAGCAATAAAAAATTGCCCATTTTCTGTAACTTATTTTAACAACAATCGGCCTTTATGGACATCCACGTTGACCGATTCTGAAAAATTTCTAGAAAAAATTATTTTAGAGGCATATATGGATATCAACATAAGCGGATTCCTCTTTGCATTCAAAATCAGTATACTTTTCATGCCATATAAGTCGATTCTAAATATTTTCAAGGAAAATTAGTTTCAGAATCTGCCTTTAAGGACATAAATATAAGACGATTTCCATGTTAAATTTATAAAGTTTCTTAGTAAATATTCAACGTAGCCAAAAAGCAAATCATTTTCATTCATTGAGCATGGTCAAATTGCAACATACAATTGTTGATGGTGAGTTTTTGACAAGGGCATTTGTAGTAAATTAGTCTTGATCTAGTTGTATAAATAATCCCTTGTCCGACATCAGGATTATTGAATCTACATAAACGTAATTCATATTCCGCAAGAGAATCAATAATATGTATTCACTTAACGGGCTCAGCAGTCCTAAAGCTATTTTAAAAGTGTATATGTATGCAAAATTTCAGGGATTTCCGCAGCAGAAACCTTGTTATTTCATGTACGCCAATATACATGTCTTTTATGTCATATACAAGGCATTATTTATATTCATGAAAAAGAGGGGGTCTAATAACCACACCCAATATTTCGTTTAGGCAATCTGTATGGACTAACTCCAATATACTTCCAAGAGAATCAACTAGACAGTCATACTCAATCAAGGAAAATACATCCAAGAGCTATATCTGTGTTTCTCAATGTAATCAGCAAATCAAATGGATAGAAATCCGCAAGCCTGATTATCATGAGAAACAACTTCAACGGTACCAACGACCAATGTTCAAGTGTCAATCAATTTATATCAACAACCAAAGGTTGGATTATCAAATTGATTGAACTACGCAGAACCTGTGATATTTCAATTTTATAAACAAATATAATGCAGAAAATAAATAACACAGACACCAGAAATTTTGTTAACGAGGAAACCGCAAATGCAGAAAAACCCTGGGACCTAGTCCAGATTTGAACACCACACTATATTAAGACGTTGTTAGAGCACTGCTCAGTTGAACTCGCAAGCGTTGTTATCTCAAGCTTGTTTGTCAAGTTTAGTTTCCAAAACTATAATTCTTGATTTCTAGTCTACTTATAGCTAAGTCTCGGACTAGGATAGAAAGTGTAGTTGAGCTCTAGACTCCACGGCATTTATTATGCAAAGACGAAGAACTACTCAAGGAATTGGTGGAACTTCATCGACTAAAAGGTATGTGGAGACTTGAACTTATCTATCACTAAAAAGTCTATATACTCTATCTCCTATCTTGAGACAAAAGTCGTATTGCTATATAGACTTCGATTATACACATTTGCTATTTCGAGCCGAGTTTATCTCGCTTATCTATTTATCGAAATATGTGTTGGTAAGCTTTTACTTTGGCCAAGTTCATCTTTACAAGTGACGAAAGTCATGTTGAATATTTCAATATCTTGAAAATCGCTTTGATGAAAAATAGTGTGTGAATAACCTCTATTTAACATCCTCTAAGAATGTTTCAATGATTGAAATGAGAGTTTAGAATATATAACCTTGAATGGATATAAACATTGTATGTGAACTCATACTTGTGTAAGTCTAAAATCCTTGAACTAAAGTATGCATACTTTACTGATTCAGGATGTCCGGAAGCTAAGTCCGCGTACCCGTACGCGTACTTCCGGAAGTTCACATCTCGTGAATTTCTGCTGGAGTTTGTGAACTGAATACAAACTCAAACCGGGTACTTAAGTATGCGTACCGGTATGCATACTTGAGTGGGTTATTTTATAAAAACGGTTTATTCGTGAACTAAGACATATATAAACTAAGGAATGCATATTTGCAAACCGTGGCTATAATGTTCATGAATCGATTCGAGTGAATCAAAATAGTTTTTGCTTCGATTATGTCTTGTATACTTCTATGAGATCTAAGCAATTGAACAACTCTCTAATTAGTTCTTTTAAGTCATTTGAACTAGTTATGGTGAAGATGAATAAGGTTGATATGAAAGTGCTCATATGGCTAACCATTGGTTAACTACTGTTGAACCAACTAGGTGTACACGTTTAGGTACGGTTACACAAACCTAAATGAATGTGCATTTCATTTGTGTATAACAAGCTAAGTTCGATCTAACGGTTGAAAGATATTAGCTTGAATTTAATCAGGTTTTCATCTAACGGTGAATATTGAATGCTTTGTTACCAAGGTAACTTAGATTGCAAACCCTAATTTGAAGACTATATAAAGGAGAACTCTAGCAACTGGGAAACCTAATCCCCACACCTCCTGTGTGATATTATTTGTATAAGCTAGAGTCGATTCTCCTTTAACCTTAGGTTTCTACCGAAACCCTATAGGTTAACGACTTGAAAACTTCATTGGGATTGTGAAGCCAGACCCAACTATTTTCTCTGTAGTTGCGTGATCTGATCTTGCTGTTTCTATCGTGATTGAGTGCAATCGTAAGATTAGCTTGAGATTAATTTCTCCGATAGGCAAGATAGAAAAGTAGTCACAAACATCTTCGTCTCATCGTTTGTGATTTCACAATATCTTGTTTCGCTAGTCGATTAAGATTATTGTGAGGTGATTGATAATTCTAGGCTGTTCTTCGGGAATATAAGTCCGGGTTATCGATTGGTTCATGTTCACCTTGATTTATCAAAAGATGGAACAAAACACGTAGGTATTTCTATGGGAGACAGATTTATCTATTCCTGTAGACTTTTCTGTGTGATACAGATTTGTTTATTAAAGTCTTCGACTTTGGGTCGTAGAAACTCTTAGTTGTGGGTGAGATCATCTAAGGGAATCAAGTGCATAGTATCCTGTTGGGATCAGAGACGTAAGGAGCGCAACTGTACCTTGGATCAGTGTGAGATTGATTGGGGTTCAAATACAGTCCAGACAGAAGTTAGTTTGTAGTAGGCTAGTGTCTGCAGCAGCTTAATACAGTATGTGTTCAATCTGGACTAGGTCCCGGGGTTTTTCTACATTTGTAGTTTCCTCGTTAATAAAACTTATGGTGTCTGTGTTATTTCTTTTCCGCAGGTTGTTATATAATTGAAATATCACAGGTTGTGCGTTTGTATCGATCAATTGGTAAATCCAACCTTTGGTTGTTGATTAAAATTGATTGATCATTGAACATTGGTCTTTGGTACCGTTCTAGTTATTTCTCTTGTATTCAATCAAACTCGCAGATTACTATTTGTTTGAGTTGGGATTGAATCAAGAAATTGAGATATAACTCTTTGATATACTTTTATTAAGATTGAGTCTGACTGTCTCGTTGATTCTCTTAAAAGTATATTGGAGTTGGTCCATACAGATTGCTAAGCGAAATATTGGGTGAGGTTGTTAGACCCCCGCCTTTTCAATTGGTATCAGAGCAGGCAAACACGTTTAAGATCTTATAAGTCTGTGTTTGTAGCGATCTGACTCTATGGACAGAAATTCTATCTCCATAAACGTACCACCAGTTTTCGATGGCTCAAACTACTTGTGGTGGAAAATTGCTATGCGTGTTTTTTTAAAGCTCGTGATTTTCAAACATGGGTACGTGTTGTAATGGCTATGATCCTCTGGTTAATACAGAAGGCGATGTATATATACCTAAGGATATTGGTAGATATAGTCCAGAAGAAATCCTTGCTGCAAAGCAAAATTCTGACGGCTTAAATGCTATCATTCATGCCATTACCTCAGATCTTCAGTATCATGTGACTACGTGCACAAAGTCTAAAGAAGCCTGGGATATCTTAGAAACCGTATTTGAAGGGAATACATGTGAAAAGGAAGCTAGCTTCAAAACCTAAATTCTGATTGGGAAAACCTTCGTATGGCAGATGAAGAATCATTTGATGAGTTTAATCACAAAGTGTCTGAAATTGTTAATGCATCCTTTGCATTGGGTAAGACTATTCCTGAAAAGGACATTGTGATGAAGATTCTCAGATCTCTGCCATCCAGATACGATTCTAAGAAGCATGCCATCGTTGAAGGAAATAATCTCGCAACTCTTTCCAGAAATACTCTGGTTTGGAAGTTAAAGATCTTTGATCATGAGCATACATCCAAATCTGGGAAGGATGTTGCTTTCAAAGCACAGAAGAACACTAAATTACTTGATAAAAGTAAAAGTGTTTACATCTCTGAAGATGATCTTTCTGAGGCTGATTCATCAGATGAATATCTTGACAAGTCAGTCTCGTTGATCATAAGACAATTTAGGGATTTTATTTTGAAGAGAAGTAAACGGTTCTCTAGAGATAAATCCAGGTCATCAGATAAACCCCATAATCGTGTTCCTCCTAAAAACAGGGATAATGATGAAACTGATGATGAGGATATGCCTCAGTGCTTTAAGTGTACAGGTTTTGGTCATTTTGCAAATGAGTGTCCAAATCGAAAGAAATACACTGGGAACAAAGGTCTTGCTGCAACTCTTGATGAAATGTCTGACAACTATGATTCTAATGAAGACGAAAAGTCGAGTGTTGCACTTCTTTGTGGAAAATATTGATTTTGATAATTGTAGCAATACATACATCAATATTGATATTCTTTCAGAAAAGAACTCAACCAGTCTGGAAGAAAAAATTGACCTTTCCGTTGGAAACTCTCTGCCTAATTTTTCAGGTTGTACTATGTGTCTAGCAGCTTGCACATCTCGGATACCTGAATCGTATTCCAGGTTGACATGCTCATATTGTTCGCTCAAGGGCCATGAACTGTCAAAGTGTTTCAAGTATAAACAAAAACTGAGGCATGCCAACAAACTTCAACGAAGAACAAATCGACTAGCAAATAAGCTCAAACTTATTCAAAAGACCGCAGAGGTATGTAAGATTTTATCTTCGTCAAAGAAGTTAGTTTCCAAGGATAAGACAATACCATTGGAAAGAAAGTTTTGGTCTAAAAACTATGAGAAACAGTGTTCTATGAATTCCGATCAAAAAGGATATGGTGGACAACTTATTGTTCACCCCAGCACAACTTAATTTGTGTTGGTTAGTGCATCTTGTATCATCTGCCTGATCAAAAGAGACAAGATTTTGCACACCTCAGGCTTTAAGAAAATAAAAAAAAAATCTTTAGTTTTTTGTTTTTCTTTTTGGTTTTTTCTCTGGGAGCATTGTAATGTCTGGGATTCATGCCATTTTTCATATCTAATTGATATTGGAAAGGACTTCCCTGGTTAATCAATAAATGAGGGTTAAAATAGACAATTCTGCCTTTTATAGGGTTGAGAATTGTGTGTACACGAACCTGTGTGTTAAAGGTTTCGTAACCCTACATATATTTTTCCTTCCCTGAAACTCTTTTTAACCAAAGACTGCTTGTTGAGCTTATTTTGTGACTTCCTCTCACAAACCCGTACGCATATGGATACTCCAAGCATCATATCTTCTGATGGAAAAGATGTTAATATGATTGTTAAGCCATCAATCATGATGGAAAAAGAAAAATCTCCGATACGTACAATTTTGAAAATAAAAAAAAGGAATGTGAGGAAGCCAAGAGTTATTCCTTCAAATTCTCAGAAGTTTTCTGATATTCTTTAAGAGTTTAAGGAGACAAGAAAGGAGATTCAGCAAATAAAGGCTTTTGTGTTGAGAACGATTGAAATTCAGAAGGCCCTGGTTCGACATCTTCAGCCTAGAAGGTTTGTTGGAATTGACTCCTTTCTTCACGAACCATATGTGCCCATGGCTGTTGACGACAAGGAGTTCGGGGACGATAAAGAATTTTTCAGAGGTCTCAATGTCTAGGAAATTTCTTATGAGAATTTATTCTTGTGTTTTAAGAAGGATAACTAGAGTTTGGAATAGCCGTTATTGTGATTACACATAGCTATGTCCAACGTTTTCATCTTCAATGTTTTTAGATTTATTTATTTAAATTCTAAAGTTTGTTTGGAAGATGATTTTTGCAGTATTAATCTTTATGGTTTTATATATTGCAATTTGTTATGGGATATGTGTGTTTGCGTCCGTGAACTATGATTGTCCCATACGTGGTCAAAAGTTAAGTCCTTCATATGTCGATATGCAAGTATTGATAAAAGATTGAATGAACTTTTGACAAACAAAAGATAAGCCTTTTATGTCATTATGCAAATATTGATGGAAGAAAGGATGAGATTTTGTTTACAAAGATTAAGTCTATTGTATGTCATTGTGAAAATAGTGATGAAAGATAGAATGAATCTTTGTTTATTCCGCAGTATTGATCATCCCTGATCCATATTTTTTATGTATATACTGTGCGGCTCCGTAAGTTCTCTTATGTTGAGCATTTCCAATTAAATTAATCATGGGTTCTCTTGTGGTTAATTTAATTAAGTATTTTGGATACAAATTCACATTCTTATGTGATTTGTTGTTGTCCAAAGAAATCCTTCTTTTCTTGTGAAAGTAAGGTTGCTCTTGTTGTTCTTTCGGGAATGACATTTTATGGGGGAGAGTTCTTAATTGAACTGTGCTTAATTGCCAAATCTTTGTGGGGAGTGCGGCTGTGGAATATTATAGGGGTTATCTTGTATCTTTATAAACTCCTTGATGAATGCATTTAGTTTCGGCTATATGATTGCATCTAAAAAAGTTGATATGTTCTTTCTTTTGGTCTTGAAGTGTCTCTATGGAAATTTCATTAGGATCCCACTAGTTTTCGTACCTTTGCCAATTTTATTGACAAAAAGGGGGAGAATTAATGTGTAGTTCACACTACAAATACGTATGGTTTTCGGATCATTATATAAGGGGGGGTGGTTTTCATGTGAAACGAAGTATTGACTAAGGGGGAGTGATACATATCACCATAGTATTGTTTTCAAAGTTGTGATACAATTGAACTTTGATACTGTGTAATAATACTATGACACTGTGTAACAATGATTGAGAGCTTTTGTTTTCTCATTGTTATGGCTACGGATCTTCAACAACAATGATGCTGCATTGAATATCTTTGGAATCATTGGAGTACTTGGAAGTGACGAAGATTTCGAGTAATGTTGAAGAACCAAGGAGATCATGAATGTGCAAGAGAAGCTGCAAAGTTTATTTATTTTGTATTCCATATGTATTGATAGTTTTGTCACTAAAATTGACGAAGGGGGAGATTGTTAAAGCACTGCTCGATCGAACTCGCAAGCGTTGCTATCTCAAGTTTGTTTTTCAAGTTTAGTTGCCAAAACTATAAGTCTTGATTTCTAGTCTACTTATAGCTAAGTCTCAGACTAGGATAGAAAGTGTAGTTGAGCTCTAGACTCCACGGCGTTCATCATGTAAAAACGAAGAAATACTCAAGGAACTGGTGGAACTTCATCAACTAAAAGGTATGTGGAGACTTGAACTTATCTATCACTCAAAAGTCTATCTACTCTATCTCCTATCTTGAGACAAAAGTCGTATTGCTATATAGACTTCGATTATACACATTTGCTATTTCAAGCCGAGTTTATCTCGTTTATCTATTTCTCGAAATATGTGATGGTAAGCTTTCGCTTTGGCCAAGTTCATCTTTACAAGTGACGAAAGTCATGTTGAATGTTTCAATATCTTGAAAATCGCTTTGATAGAAAAATAGTGTGTGAATAACCTCTATTTAACATCCTATAAGAATGTTTCAATGATTGAAATGAGAGTTTATAATATATAACCTTGAATGGATATAAACACTATATGTGAACTCATACTTGTGTAAGTCCAAAATCCTTGAACTAAAGTATGCGTACTTTACTGATTCAGGATGTCCGGAAGCTAAGTCCGCGTACCCGTACACATACTGCCGGAAGTTCACATCCCGTTGTTGATGGTGGTTTTTAGTTCAGGGCTAAAATTATAAAACCCTGTATTTAATGCGCCGTCGTTCTGCAAAGAGGATGAGCCATTTATAAGTGATGAGTGCTCAAACCTCTCAACTTACATATGTATTGAGCAATTCATTATTTTTAATGCGCTGTTATCTTGCAAAGAAATAAAGGCCATTTAAGAGTGATGAGTTCATAAACCTCTTCGCTCATAGATATATTGAGCAATTCAATATATTTGTGTGTATATATATATATATATATAAATGTTGATGGTGGTTTTTAGTTCAAGGCTAAAATCGTAAAACCCTGTATTTAATGCGCTGTTATCCTGCAAAGGAACAAAGCCATTTGAAAGTGATGAGTGCATAAACCTTTTCACTTACACATGTATTGAGCAATTCAACATATTTACGAAATTTATCCAGAATGGTGCGTGAAGCAACAATCCCAGATATTCTGTAAATTTTAACTTATTGCATTATTTACTAATGCATGACCTGCCTGGTATTTTCCTATGCTATGTTCCCAGCCGAACTCTCAATATTGGCATGACATGATGATTAATGTTCACTCGCAGCAGAGTAGCATGAATCTCCCGAAGTGTCAGTATTGAGACCTGCATGAAAACACTCACGTAGGCTACACCACTCTCTGATAAAGAGATTAGCGTGTTTACACACTTTTTATTAAAAGTTAGTGCGATCGAACGCGTTTAAATTCCTTAAGGAAAATCTAGACTGTCCATATTAGTCTTAAGAAATGATCACGGCCACACGATTTGGCCACACAATTCAACAAGCTTAGCCTACTCCTAGCGGAACTAGGTGATCGTCCTGATAAACACCAGCGGGCCCACTAACAACACGACCGGTCAAAATCCCTTTATCTCATCCGTTACACCCTTGAACGGTCAACAAAACATAGGTGATGGCGCTGTTGAAAAAGGGCTCAAACGAGCCAAGACCGACCATAACGATCTCAAATTCATCACATCCGTCCAACTTAGCTAGCCTAGTTGGACGGTATAGATCTTCTCTCGAATGATCAAAAGGGTACTGGCATGTTCACTAGCGACCCAACTACATCCTTGGTTAATCGACTTGTCTACGGCAAACCAGGAGCGCATTGAATCATTTGCCTAAAGTAGGGTGAACGCGCTGTTTGAAAACCCTAGTTTGCGTTGCGGCGACACACTACTGTCGCAAATCGATCACAACCATCCATCTTCGCCAGCCACATTGAGTGGCTTAGATCCAATTTCAGACGATCAAAGAGGCGCCAACATGATCGCCGGCGGCTCATCTCCATCCCCAGCTGATCGAATTACATGCGGCGATCCATAAGCACGTCGAACCGCTTGCCCAAAGGAGGACGATCGCGCGCTTATAAAACCCTAAATTGAATAAGTGGCGTTACGCAACTGCCGCAAATTGATCACGGCCGTCCATCTTCGCCAGCCTAGTCGGACGGCCTAGATCTAATTTCAGGAGACCAACGAGATGCTTGCACACTCATCGGAAACCCATCTGTGCATATACCTAATCGGCCTTTCCAAATCAGTGGAAAACGCCAAAAATCGTTTGGCTCAATGGTAGGGTGGCCGCACGGCTTCAAACCCTAAAATACAATCAACGGCAGCATACAACTGCCGAAAATCATCTCGTCCGTCCAACTTCGCTAGCCTGGTCGAACGGTTTAGATCGGATTCTAGATGGCCAACAGGGTGACACCGTGATCACCGACCACCCCTCCTCCACAGGGCGCGATCGAACAAGTGATAGCTCACACATAGGGTTCTCAAACGATCGCCCAAAGGTGACCGGTCATGCTACTTTTCTAAGACATTCAACTCGCGACTAATTTGGACGAACTCTAAAACAACGATGCTTCCTGCACATCGATTGTTTTCAGCAGTTTGTTTAAAAGCGATGCTTCATGTGCATCAATTATAAACGATGCTTTATGAATATTGATCTCACAAATAATTTTATTATTTGACCTAAAAGCACTATGTGCTACTTTAAGCGGCAAGTTTCACGACCTGACCCATTCACTCGAGACATCAAACATGTCACAAACTGGGGGATGCTTACTGGGGTATTGGTCCGGTGGTTTATAGCGTGTGGCGTGCAATGCGCCCATTACGAGAAAGTGTCAGGAAAGGACGGACGGTTAAGCAATGAGGGAGTAGTGGGTGAAAGGGTGATTGGTCTTCCCACATAATGGAAACATGATGTTCACCACCTTTTGCACAACCCCACTTCTCCATTACTTGACTGCGTCCACTTCCTACGAGATCAGGGGTGCGCTCAATGACTTGTATAAATAGGTTTTCAACCTATTTTCAAAGGAACACAAGTGTTATCAACACAAGTATCCAGAAAACAACGAGAACTTATAGCTTACATTCTGCGAGCCAGTCCCACATTCTGATACAAGTCATAAAACAGCCACACCTTCATAATTCAACATTTTGATCTCAAACACCTTCTTCGCTTCCCTCCCTAAGATCAACCCTCCTCCTTCACTTTGTGACCGAATTGAATCTGGAACGGCCATTTCTTGGTTTAGGACAGAGTCTTACAGATTGATCTCTCGAATCTAAAAGTACTCTCGTGCAGTGCATTTTTTTAGTATTTGAATTCGTTTCTCATCAACACACCAAAATTTACCAAAAACAGCAGAATCAGTTTTTACCCCAAAACAACCGGCGACCACAGTGGGAGATTAATCTCTCGGTTGCAAGATCAATTTTCAATTTCCTAAATTTCTCAAGATGGTTGATCTTAGGAATGGTTCAGAAACCCTCAATCCCAACTTTACTTCCCCTAGCACTGACAATACTTCACATGTTATTCCTGAATCCGTTCTTCTATTTAAAACCCTTGTCGAGGCTATGAAGTCTCAATATTTAACAACTATTCACGATTTGATGAAAATCCTGAATGATATTGTCAGGGATCAAGCTATTATTGTCAAGACGCAAGACGAAGTATTTACGCTTTTGAAAGACCTCACGAATCAACTATCGAAGGGACCAACACGTATTCATTCTGGAGGAAACGCCGTCAACAATTCATTTTGGACCAATATTGATGATCAAGAGATGTTTTATCAAGCTTGGAAAGAAGACTCATGGGATTTGTCACGTTCTCATCAGAGTCCTCACAATGAAAAGATGATTTCATTATGTGCGTCCTTCCTGGAAAGTATCAATTCCCATATTGCATCAGAAGCTACTAAGAGATCCGCTGCTGCTTTACTCAGTCGATCCGGACCGTCCCAGAATGAGGAAGCTCGTAAAGATGTTTAGGAGAGCAGACGTCCTTCCAATAAAATATCCAACCTCCAGTCAATCGCTCGTTAAAGAGGAAATAAAAAATCTCCAGCAGCGGAATAACAACTCAAACGCGCGGCACCAGCGTAACAACAAGAAACTGGAGGTGCTGCTCCAAACTTCCCGTTCCCGATCTAGGAAGTAATTGAACTCCTGGAAATATGGGTTCAAGATGACGCCATCAAACTACCTCCTATCAGGCGCCCACCAACTGAGGAAGAAATGACAAATCCTAAATATTGTCATTACCACAAGTTCGTCAGTCATCCAACCAATGAATGTAACAAATTGAAGCGCATTTTCAAAGAAAAGATAGATGAGGGGAACTTCAATTACGCACTGAAGGAGTTCGAAGAGACCCTCTTCCCGTCAGGAGCTGCATGATTTCTGGGGACTCCGTCCACAAAACCGTACAATCTATGATGGAGCATTTATGTGAAATCGTGTATTTATCCAAGGCACAGCGTCAAGACATATTTGCAGCCCTCAACCGTGTTGTATCAGGTAAGCGTTTGTTTCCAGTCAAGGAAGTCTCTTCCAAACCCCGATCTTTCCTGAAAAGCGCGACTGATAGATGTAACTGGGGACTCCTAACCACCGCTCACTTGAAGGATGTCGAGTTCGACAGCACACTGATTGACGCGACCTATGATTTCAACATTGTCACCATCAAGACTCTGAGAGATGCAAAGATTTCAAAGCAGGGAGCTGTTCACTACCCAACCATAATCAAAAATTCAGAAGGAGAAGCCAGAGATGCTTACGGGTACATTAATCTTGAAATCAAGGTGGGAGATGCTCTAAAACATGCTAAATTTCATATAGTTAAAGAGTACCCGAATTATGATATGGTCCTTGGGTGCTCATGGATACACGAAAACAAGGCGAAGCTAGGAGTATGTCCTTTGCCGGTGTCTATACCTGAAAGGATCTCCAACAAGTCATCCAATCCTGAGAACTACTTGTTGTCATATCAACAACTCGCAAATGTGACGCAACTTCCCGGAGAGAGCCCGTCAACATTCGTTCGCAGATTCCGGGCACAAGTAAGTCTCATTGAACAACCCTTTTTGCAACTAGTCACTTCTCCTCCCATCAAAACTTGGGGACTCGATCCGATTATCAACCCAGCCGTTATTAGGAGATGTGAATGGGATGCTGGTCCTTTTAAGTATTTTATCAAAAGTTTAGAAGCTGTCACGGTTAAAGATAAGGAATCTAGGAAAGTAATGGAGCAACGCCCAAACCCATTCCAAGTTGGAGATATGGTAGTTGTGGCTCAGCCTTCTCCGTCCGATTCCATAGGAAGGGAAGACAAGCCGTACCTAGTGGCGGAAATTATTTTGGGAGGTTACTGCAGGCTCATCAATACTGTCAAGCTAGAAGGCGTAGTAATACACGCCCGGTGGCTCAAACCCTTCAATACCTAAGATGTCGCGCCGCCCTCTCCTCTAAATTTCCTTTTAGTGTTTCCTTTAGCAATTTTCCTTTTCATGCAATATTTGTTATTCCTCCAAAATGATTGCACTGCTTGCATTCATAATTAGGGTTTCAATTTATCAGTTAATCAAGTATCATTTCCCTTTTAGAAATCTCTTTACTCCTGAATCATCTCAAGGAAAAGTCGAGTAAACCCAAACCCTCACAAAATCATTACCCATTAATTCGAAACCAGAAAAAATCGAACCATGCAAGAGATGTCTCATATCTTTCAAAATACCGAAGAGGGGAATATGTAAAGGCAAAGAAAGCACAAGATCATCAAGCAGCGGCACATTCTTTCTGGAGCAAGCATCTTTCGCATCCGAAGAGCAGCCTGCTTCAACCTTCGCCTGACGAGATTCCTAGAAGAAGTTTTGTTGTCTGCAGTTTTTCGGATTTTGGGAATCCCCTTCACGGAACCAAGAATCAATGAATTTGAAGTCAGCACACATAACACTCCCGGGTTGCAACTACTTCTTCAGAAATGGCGAATCGAATCACATTACACGTGCCATTAATTGGAGATGAAGCCTCCTCACCTAACAAGCCTGGCTTTTGGATTTCTTAATTCGTGACAATGTGTTCATGCTTCTACATGGCTAGCCGGTACGCCACAAATATTCAAGAAGCATGTAGTCTGCACCGGGGATTATCAGACAGAAGAATGGGAAGAAATCATTTTTTGAAATCAAGGGTAAATGGCACCCACACTGACGTTCTCTCCAGAAGCCGCTTCAACGTTCTCTCTAGAAGCCGCCTCAACGTTCTCTCCAGAAGGCGCTTCAATGTCCTCTTCAGAAGCCGAAGCCGCTTCAACGCCTCAACAGATCTATCAAATGACGAATCCAAAAGATTGCCGCCTTTATCAATTCGTCAACCACCTTAGCAGCAAATGAAATAGAAGTACATCTTCAGGAGAAAATGGGCTCAGGATATTTTCACATATCTGGCCACGCCATCGGATCTAGCACGTATCTATAACCCATTCTGTACTACAATCCAAGATTCATAAGATAGTTCAAAGGGTGTATACGCAGTCCTTGAAGGCTTGGTAGCAGCACGTCAGAAACGGAACACATCTCAGCTGGTCTACTCTACCCAATGGCTCTGGAAGATTTTGCCTATACAAGCATCCCAAGCATATCGTCATCAGAAAGGAAAGAACGAGCCTATGAGATAAAGAGTCAGAATGAACCCAATTTCATTCCAGTCAATACTCAGGAGTTTAAAGAACATTTTAGTTGCGACTCAGCGGTACAAACACCAAACAACTTAAAGTCAAAGCCTCTTGCAATTGGGTGCAATGGCGTTTAGCAAATTTCGAAATCTACCTGGAGGAAATTGACGTATGATAGGAGGACGATCACTGCGTTCTTTGGTACTTTGTTAAACATGTCTTGCTCAAAGACCTAGCCGGCCTCTATCCTGGTAATATATGTCTACCTTTCCTCATAAGTTTTATCTTTATTTGTCACCATCTAGTGCTTACCCCGCAACAATGTCACTGTTACGTACTAAGCAGGGGACTTAATATTGATGGTGGTTTTTAGTTCAGGGCTAAAATTGTAAAACCCTGTATTTAATGCGCTGTCGCTCTGAAAAGAAGATGAGCCATTTATAAGTGATGAGTGCTCAAACCTCTCAACTTACATATGTATTGAGCAATTCAGTATATTTAATGCACTGTCATCCTGCAAAGGAATAAAGGCCATTTAAGAGTGATGAGTGCATAAACCTCTTCGCTCATAGATATATTGAGCAATTCAATATATTTGTATATATATATATATATATATATATATATATATATATATATATAAATGTTGATGGTGGTTTTTAGTCCAAGGCTAAAATGAAAAACCCTGTATTTAATGCGCTGTCATCCTGCAAAGGAACAAAGCCATTTGAAAGTGATGAGTGCATAAACCTTTTCACTTACATATGTATTGAGCAATTCAACATATTTACAAAATTTATCCAGAATGGTGCGTGAAGCCACAATCCCAGATATTCTGTAAATTTTAACCTATTGCATTATTCACTAATGCATGACTTGCCTGGTATTTTCGTATGCTATGTTCCCATCCGAACTCTAAATATTGGCATGACATGACGATTAATGTTCACTCGCAGCGAAGTAACATGAATCTCCCGAAGTGTCAGTATAGAGACCTACATGAAAACACTCACGTAGGCTACACCACTCTCTGATAAAGATATCAGCGTGTTTACACACTTTTTAATTAAAATTTAGTGCGATCGAACGCGTTTAAATTCCTTAAGGAAAATCTAGACTGTCCATATCAGTCTTAAGAAATGACCACGGCCACACGATTTGGCCACACAATTCAACAAGCCTAGCCTACTCCTAGCGGAACTAGGTGATCGTCATGATAAACACCAGCGGGCCCATAAACATCATGACCGGTCAAAATCCCTTTAGCTCATCCGCTACACCCTTGAACGCTCAACAAAACATAGGTGATGGCGCTGTTGAAAAAGGGCTCAAACGAGCCAAGACCGACCATAACGATCTCAAATTCATCACATCCGTCCAACTTAGCTAGCCTAGTTGGACGGTCTAGATCTTCCCTCGAATGATAACAAGGGTACTGGCATGTTCACCAGCAACCCAACTACATCCTTGGTCAATCGACTTTTCTACGGCAAACCAGGAGCGCATTGAATCGTTTGCCAAAGTAGGGTTAACGCGCTGTTTGAAAACCCTAGTTTGCGTTGCGGCGACACACTACTGTCGCAAATCGATCACAACCATCCATCTTCGCCAGCCACATTGAGTGGCTTAGATCCAATTTCAGACGATCAAAGAGGCGCCAACATGATCGCCGGCGGTTCATCTCCATCCCCAGCTGATCGAATTACATGCGGCGATCCAGAAGCACGTCGAACCGCTTGCCCAAAGTAGGGCGATCGCGTGCTTATAAAACCCTAAATTGAATAAGCGGCGTTACGCAACTGCCGCAAATCGATCGCGGCCGTCCATCTTCGCCAGCCTAGTCGGACGGCCTAGATCTAATTTCAGGAGAGCAACGAGATGCTTGCACACTCACTGGCAACCCATCTGTGCATATACCTAATCGGCCTATCCAAATCAGTGGCAAACGCCAAAAATCGTTTGGCCCAATGGTAGGGTGGCCACACAGCTTAAAACCCTAAAATACAATCAACAACAGCATACAACTGCCGCAAATTATCCCGTCCGTCCAACTTCGTTAGCCTGGTCGAACGGTTTAGATCGGATTCCAGATGGCCAACAGGGTGACGCCGTGATCACCGGCCACCCATCCTCCACAGGGAGCGATCTACCAAGTGGTAGCTCACATATAGGGTTCTCAAACGATCGCCCAAAAGGTGACCGGTCATGCTACTTTTTTAAGACATTCAACTAGCGACTAATTTGGACGAACTCTAAAACAACGATGCTTCCTGCACATCGATTGTTTTCAGCAGTTTGTTTAAAGCGATGCTTCATGTGCATCAATTATAAACGATGTTTTATGAATATTGATCCCGCAAATAGTTTTATTATTTGACCTAAAAGCACTATGTGCTACTTTAAGCGGCAAGTTTCACGACTTGACCCATTCACTCGAGACATCAAACATGTAACGAACTGGGGAATATAACTCTTTGATATACTTTTATTAAGATTGAGTCTGACTTTCTAGTTGATTCTCTTAATATTATATTGGATTTGGTCCATACAGATTGCTAAGCGAAATATTGGGTTAGGTTGTTAGACCCCCGCTTTTTCAGACGCTACAGACTCTAGCCTACTAAAAGTTAACTTCGGACTGGAATATAGTTGAGCCCTAACCAATCTCACACTAATTAAGGTACAGTCGCGTTCCTTACGCCTCTGAATCCCAACAGGACTCTACGCACTTGATTCCCTTAGCTGATCTCACCCACAACTAAGAGTTGCTACGACCCAAAGTCGAAGACTTGATAAACAAATCTGTCTCACACAGAAAAGTCTATTGAGATAAATCTGTCTCCCACAGAAATACCTACGAGTTTTTGTTCCGTCTTTTGATAAATCAAGGTGAACATAAACCAATTGATAAACCAGACTTATATTCCCGAAGAACGGCCTAGTAATATCAATCACCTCACAATGATCTTAACCGTATGGAAGCGGAACAAGATATTGTGGAATCACAAACGATGAGACGAAGATGTTTGTGACTACTTTTTATCTTACGTATTGGAGATTTAATCTTGAGAAAATCTTAGAGAAGATAGTACTTAATATGATAGAACAAAGTAAGATCAGAACACGCAATTACAGAGAAAATAGTTGGGTCTTGCTTCAGAATCCCAATGAAGTCTATAATTCGTTCACCTATAATGGTTTTAGAAAAACCTAGGTTAAAGGAGAATCGACTCTAGTCGCAACTAGTATCACACAGGAGGCGTGGGGATTAGGTTTCCCAGTTGCTAGAGTTCTCCCTTATATAGTATTCAAATCAGGGTTTGCAATCAATGCTACCTTGGTAACAAAGCATTTAATATTTACCGTTAGATGAAAACCCTATTAGATTCAAGCTAATATTTTTCAACCGTTAGATCGAACTTTGCTTGTTATACACAAATGAAATGTGCCTTCATTTAGATATGGGTAACCGTACCTAAACGTGTACACTTGGTTGTCTCAACAATAGTTAACCGAAGTTAGCTATATGAACACTTTCATATAAACCTTGTTCATCTTAATCACAAATAGTTCAAATGACTCAAATGAAACTAGTTATAGAGTTGTTCAATTGTTTATATTCTCATAGAAGTATACAAGACACAATTGAAGCAAAATGGATTTTGATTCACTCGAATAAATTCATGAACATTATAGACACGGTTTGCAAAAGATTGCATTCCTTATTATATAAATGTATTTGTTCACGAATAAACAGATTTTAGAACTTAACCCACTCAAGTATGCAAACAGGTATGCTTACTTAGAGTTCCGGACTTGGTATGTCCTCCAGTATGCGAACGGGTACGCATACTGTCGTTCACGACCGAACTCAGTTAAATTACTGGACCTGAACTATTACGCCAGTACGCATACAGGTATGCATACTAAGTTCCCGCACTTCAACTGTTAAACCAGTACGCATACGGGTATGCATACTATGGTTCCCGGACTTGGAATAACTTGCAACAGTTAGCATACAAGTACATATACTGTGCTATATCCAATCAATGGTTAATTGTTCTAAACTCCATTTTAATCATTAAAACATTCTTAGAAGACGGGAATAGCTGTCTCACACAAACTATGAGCTTCAAAGTAATTTTCAAGTGACCAATAGATCAATACGAAACATACCAAGTCTACATCAAATAACTGTCTCACACAAATCATGTAAAATGTTACCAGGCGATTTTCACATGATCATCTTTTGACTTTCGTCAATAATAAAGATGAACTTGGTTAAATCGAAAGCTTACCAACACATATTTCGAGAAATATGTAAGCGAGTTAAACTCAGCTCGAAATATCGAATGTGTATAAAGTGAAGTCTATATAGTTATATGACTTTTGTCTCAATAAGAGATAGAATAGAAATAAACTTCTAAGTGATAGATGAGTTCAAGTATCCACATATCTTTTATTGATGAAGTTCCACACGCTCTCCTTAGTAGTTCTTCGTCTTCAATCGATGAACGCCGTGAAGTCTAAAAATCAACTACACATTCTATCCTAATCCGAGACATAGCTATAAGTAGACTAGAAATCAAGACTTATAGTTTTGACAACTAAACTTGACAAACAAGCTTGAGATAACAACACTTGCGAGTTCGACCGAGTAGTGCTCTTATAATCTCTCCCTTTGTCAATTTTAGTTACAAAACTATCAATACATATGGATTACAAAATAAATAAAATTGGTAGCTTCTCATCCAAATGCTTGATTTCCTTGGTTCTTCAACATTACTCGAAATCTTCATCACATCCAAGTACTCCAGTGATTCTGAACGTGTTCAACTCAGCATCATAGTGTTTGAAGATCCGTAGCCATAGCAATAAGAAAATAGATGTTCTCAATTATTGTTATACAGTGTCATAGTATTATGACACAACATCAAAGTTCAATTGTAGCACAACTTTGACAATGATACTATGGTGATATGTATCACTCACCCTTATTCAATACTTCAGGGTTCTCATGAAACTCAAAAACTTTGCCTTCTTCAACTTTGTCTTCCTTTTTGCATCCATCCATTGTGCACACCACAAAATTTCAAGAAAAGTCTTGAAGTTACGGAACATGTATATATCAGGAGAAAGAGTCCATGATATATATATGAGATTTTCATAGGGAAAACCTAGGGTTACTCGTTTACGTTCGGTAAGGGTCGGGTGCACAAACGTTCGTAGTTATGAACCATGGTTCAAAACCAAGAAACCGATGGAGCCTATTCTTAGAATAATGTTTTTGATAAAAAAAAATTCTAAAGACAGAACATCTTAGCTCCAAAATAGAGCACAAGTTAATTGTTGATAGTCAACAAAACAACTGTCATTGAGGGAAAACGAGGTTATTTTAAGTGGACAACAAAGAGAAATTTTTTCTCAAGAGTTATAGATCATTGTAAAATAACTGGAGCAAAGCTCAACAGTAAGATAATCATTTTATTTTTTAATAAACCGCAAACAGATACAACAAAGACCAATTTGTCAAGAAGAAGAGCTTCTTGAGAATTATGAGCATCCTCACACGGTTTAAAAGAGGATGCACATTTTTAATCAGTAAAGTTGTAATTTGACGAGCATATAACTCATCATAGGTATTGACATTTTCCCTTATTCTTACATGAGTATCATCAGGAAAGTCAATAGAAATAGTCTCAAAAGAATTAACAAGAGGAGGACAAGAGATACCTGAAGCTGCTGCCTTCCTTGCCTTCTTAATGCTGCGCTTGAGTCTATTTATACTCGTTTTTAGTTCCGAAACACGATTATTGATATGAATATACTCAGGATCTTTTGACGCTTTTGATCCAACACTTCCTTTAGTCACGGAAGAAGAGTTTGAAGAAGTTTTCTTACTCATTTTATCATTAAAGCAGTCATTTGTCCGTACAACACAATTCTTTTTACAATTGTAGAAAGCCTTTGTGTTATCTTTACAGGCAATACTTGGCTCGTCACAACACTTTTCTTGTCTGAGAGTTGGACATTTAAGACCAGTAATATGAGAAACCGGTTTGATTACTTCCTTAGACATCCAGATAAGAATGTTATGCAGTTTTTCATTCCGCAAGCGAAAACAACATCTCCTCTCAAGATGACCTTTGTTTCCACAATAATAACATCTGTACGGAGAGTTATAACTTTTCTCATATGACTTGTTTTGATAGGGAGACAACCCTTGTTTGTCAAAACTTCTGCCGCCGAAGGTAAAATTTTACTTTTGCCATCAGTGGATTTTTTTTGCTGGAGATCGCCATTAGCACAAAAAAATTGATCTTACCGCAGCTTGAAGCGTCTATTCCTTCATAGCCCAAACCTCGTGTGTCACGATGTTTTTTTACATGCTCCCAGCATGGTGGATATTTCGTCGAGCTAGCATTGAAATTTTTCAAGTTCTGTTCCAGTGATTTTACCTTTTCGAGAGAAGCATTTAGGTCAGTATCTATTTGTTTTTCTTTAGCAAGAAAAACGTTTTCTCTGTCACTAAAACAATTTTGTTGAGAGTCATATCTTGCTTCAGATTAAGCAAGTTCTTCTCTAAACTTACAGAGATTTCGACGAAGATTTTCACATTCAGAATTCTTTGAACGCATATCTTTTTCTCGGTCTTTAAGAAGGGATTGTAAGAGATTATATCCACAATCGTAACCTTTAAAGAGCATTCTCATTTTCTTGTTTTCTAGATAGAGAGGAGTCAGAAACTCAGCCAAGCAAGATGTTGACTTCTTTTTCTTTATGAGATGGTTAAAGAGCTTGATGTATTGAGATACTTCCTCATCAACATCGTATCCATCGTCTGAATCACTTTCATCCGAAAGATCATCTAACTGTTAATCTAGGCGTGTTTCCAAGTTATACACAGTTTTCGACAATGGAGAGGATGATAAAGATTCCTCAGGAGAAGTAGAGCTTTGAACCAAGTCAAAACGTTTCTGAATCGGTGATGCGTTGTTTGAGATAACACTACGGTCAATAGAGTCAGATTGCTACAAACACAGATTTATGAGGTCCTAAACGTGTTTGCCTGCTCTGATACCAATTGAAAAAGTGGGGGTCTAACAACCACACCCAACATTTCGTTTAGGCAATCTGTATGGAAAAAATCCAATATAATTCCAAGAGAATTAACTAGACAGTCAGACTCAATCAATGGAAATATATCCAAGAGTTGTATCTCTGTTTCACAATGTAATCAGCAAATCAAAGAGATAGAAATTCGCGAGCCTGATTATTATGTGAAACAACTTGAATGGTACCAAAAACCAATGTTCAAGTGTCAATCAATTTATATCAACAACCAAAGGTTGGATTATCTAATTGATTGAACTACACACAACCTGTGATATTTCAATTATATAAACAAATATAATGCGGAAAAGAAATAACACAGATACCAGAAATTTTGTTAACGAGGAAACCGCAAATGCAGAAAAAACCCGGGACCTAGTCCAGATTTGAACACCACATTGTATTAAGCCGCTACAGACACTAGCTTACTCAAAGTTAACTTCGGTCTGGAATGTAGTTGAGCCCTAACCAATCCCATATTGATCAAGGTACAGTCGCGTTACTTACGCCTCTGAATCCCAGCAGGACTCTGCGTACTTGATTCCCTTAGATGATCTCACCCACAACCAAGAGTTGCTACGACCCAAAGTCGAAGACTTGATAAACCAATATGTCTCACATATAAAAGTCTATTGAATAGATAAATCTGTCTCCCACAGAAATACTTAGAAGTTTTGTTCCGTCTTTTGATAAATCAAGGTGAACAGAAACCAATTGATACACCGGACTTATATTCCCGAAGAACAGCCTAGTAATATCAATCACCTCACAATAATCTTAATCGTATGGTAGCGAAACAAGATATTGTGGAATAAAAAACGATGAGACGAAGATGTTTGTGACTAATTTTTATCTTGCCTATCAGAGATTAAATCTCGAGCAAATCTTAGAAAAGATAGTACTCAATCACGATAGAAAACATCAAGATCAGAAAACGCAACTACAGAGAAAATAGTTGGGTCTGGCTTCACAATCCCAATGAAGTCTTCAAGTCGTTAACCTACAGGGTTTTGGAAAAAACCTAAGGTTAAAGGAGAATCGACTGTAGTTGCAACTAGTATCACACATGAGGTGTCGGGATTAGGTTTCCAAGCTGCTAGAGTTCTCCCTTATATAGTCTTCAAATCAGGGTTTGCAATCAATGTTACCTTGGTAACAAAGCATTCAATATTCGCCGTTAGATGAAAACCTGATTAGACTCAAGCTAATATCTTTAAACCGTTAGATCGAACTTAGCTTGCTAGACACAAATGAAAAGTGACTTCATTTAGATATGGGTAACCGTACCTAAACATGTACACCTTTTTGGATAAATAATAGTTAACCGAAGTTAGCCATATGAACACTTTCATATCAACCTTATTCATCTTAACCATAACTAGTTCAAAACACTCAAATGAAACTAGTTCTAGAGTTGTTCAATTGTTTATATTCTCATAGAAGTATACAAGACAAAATTGAAGCAAAATCGATTTTGATTCACTCGAATCAATTTATGAATATTATAGCCACGGTTTGAAAAATTTGCATTCCTTATTATACAAATGTATTAGTTCATGAACAAAACGATTTTAGAACATAACCTACTCAAGTATGCAAACGGGTACGCATACCTAAGTGTCCGGACGAAGTTTTGGTTCGCCAGTATGCGAAGTGGTACGCATACCTTCCAAACTAAGTTGAATTTCTGGACATGAACTTTACGCCAGTACGCATACGGGTATGCATACTAATTTCCCGGACTTTCATTAAACCAACCAGTACGTATACAGGTATGCATACTATGGTTCCCGGACTTGGAAGAACTTGCAACAATTAGCATACAAGTATGCATACTGTGCTATATCCAATCATGGTTAATTGTTCCAAACTCCCATTTCAATCATTGAAACATTCTTGGAATACGACAATAACTGTCTCACACAAACTATTAGCTTCAAAGCAATTTTCAAGTGATCAAATGATCAATACGAAACATTCCGAGTCTATATCAAATGACTGTCTCACACAAATCATGTAAGATGTTACCAGGCGATTTTCACATGATCATCTTTTGACTTTCATCAAGAATATAAGATGAACTTGGTTAAAGCGAAAGCTTACCAACACATATTTTGAGAAATATGTAAGCGAGTTAAACTCAGCTCGAAATATCAAATGTGTATAATTGAAGTCTATATAGTTATACGAATTTTGTCTCAAATAGGAGATAGAGTAGATAGACTTTTGAGTGATATATGAGTTCAAGTATGCACATACCTTTTGTTGATAAAGTTCTACAAGATCTCCTTAGTAGTCCTTCGTCTTTAATCGATGAACGTCGTGAAGTCTAATGCTTAACTACACTTTCTATCCTAATCCGAGACTTAGCTATAAGTAGACTAGAAATCAAGACTTATAGTTTTGGCAACTAAACTTGACAACAAGCTTGAGATAGCAACGCTGGCGAGTTCGACCGAGCAGTGCTCTAACAATCTCCCCTTTTGTCAATTTTAGTGACAAAACTATTAATACATCTGGATTACAAAATAAATAAACTTTGTAGCTTCTCATCCAAATGCTTGATTTCCTTGGTTCTTCAACATTACTCGAAATCTTCGTCACTTCCAAGTACTCCAGTGATTCTGAACGTGTTCAACTCAGCATCATAATTGTTGAAGATCCGTAGCTATAACAATGAGAAAACAGTAGCTCTCAATCATTGTTATACAGTGTCATAGTATTATTACACAACATCAAAGTCCAATTGTATCACAACTTTTACAACAATACTATGGTGATATGTATCACTCCCCCTTAGTCAATACTTCATCTCATATGAAAACCACTCCCCTTACATAATGATCCGTGAACCATATGTATTTGTAGTGTGAACTACACATTAATTCTCCCCTTTTTTGTCAATATAAATTGGCAAAGGTACGAAAACTAGTGGGATCATAATTAAATTCTCGTCGAGATTCTTCATGACTACAAGAAAACATATCAACTTTATTTCGATGATTTCACATAGTCGAAACTTAGTGTATTCATCAAGGAGTATATCAAGATACAAGATAACTCCTACAATATTCCACAGCCGCACTCCCCATAAAGATTTGTCAATTAAGCACAAGTTTAATTAAGAACTCTCCCCCATATAATGTCATTCCCGAAAGAACAACAAGAACGACCTTACTTTTACAAGAAAAAAAGGATTTCTATTGACATTAACAAATTACATGAAACATGAATTTGTATCCAGAAAACTCAATTAAATTAACCACAAGAGAACCCATGTTTAATTTAACCGGAAATGCTCAAAATAAGAAAACTTACGGAGCCGCACAGTACTTTCACATAAAAGTAGATCAAGGAAAGATCAATACTGTGGAATATTCAAAGATTCATTCTATTTTTCATCAATATTTGCATAAAGACATATAATAGACTTAATCTTTGCAATCAAAAGTTCATCATATCTTCCATCAATATTTGCATAATGACATAATAGGCCTAACTTTTGACATATATGGGACAATCATAGTTCACTGACGCAAACACTCATATCCCATAACAATTTTTGCAATATATGAAACCTATAAAGATTAATACTGTAAAATCATCTTCCAAATAAACTTTAGAATTTAAATAAATAAATCTAAAAACATTGCAAGATGAAAATCGTTGTCAGTAGCTATGTGTACTCACAATAATTGCTATTCCAAACCCTAGTTATCCTTCTTAAAACATAAGAATAAATTCTCATAAGAAGTTACCTAGACAAAAATAACAAACAACAAGATAAAAACAAAATGACTCATAAACCATCAAAACCGATCAAGAACTGAAATCAAAGACCTTTTCCGGAGCCCTCACGAGTCTTGAGACCTTTGAGCTTGTGATTGACAGCATCCAATGTTTCTTCAGAGAAGATATCCTCGTTGAGAAGATCTTTAACATGTGTTTCATGAGAACAAGGTCAGAGTTAACCTTTTTCAATTCAGTTCTTAATACATCGAGACCCTTCATAATATCAACGAGTTGCAGTTTTGCTTCCTCAAAGTATTTAAGAAAATCATGAACCACTTCGGCCGAAACCATCTCATCATTCTCAACATCTTGATGAGAATATGCATAGTAGCGTGAGGTATCAGGATTTTGACCTTCAACGTCTACTAAGGTTCCTTTCTTCCTCCTTTTGGACTCGGAACCAATACCATTATCAAGAAAACCTCTTGCAAAACCACAGGTGCGAGAAGGTGAAGATATTCTTGAACAAAAGAAATCCTAGAGTACGCGTACATGACTCAATAGGTTTGGTATTTAATTGGTTTCTTAGGGACGAGAACTTTTAGGGTTTCTAAAGACAGTTCGTGACAAGTAAGTCATGGGTACCCGTATGAACATAACCCGAACCCAAAAGAAAGACTAAACTAACATTGTAACGTACCCTTTTACAAAGTAAAACAAAACAATATAATTTTGCTACGTGAAGATTTGGCTCAATAAATTTTTATATTTCCACAGAAAAATAATTTAGAGCACAAGAGTAGCATGCAACTTAGTTGCAACAAAAACTTCTTATAAAATAAATACAAAACAAAGAGATTCTCGAGACACAAACAATACTTAGGCAAAGATGTATGTATACAATAGTTTAGCTATGGACGATAAGAAAATAGCTCGACTAATAAGAAAGCATTTTACCAATAAGTATACCTGATTATTAGCAACTCTTACTCAACAGGATTTTTATGAGTAAGCTTTCAACCCTTGTGATTAATTAGCACAAGTACGAGCTTTATGCTCATCAAATGAATATTCTTCATGGTTAATCCTTTTTTTTCCTTCTAATTTTTGGAGGAAACCCTTTGTGATTTGAAAAAGTATCATAAAACTTACTATCATCAAGGTATGGGACTAAGTTTGAATCCTTACCATAAGAAGTTTGTCTGAAAGATTTTGACAACCTGTTGATAAGATCCTTGTATCCTTCAATTATCAGATTAAGATTGTCTTTCATATCTCCACTGTTGCTTCCACCCACTGGCACCTTTTTCACATCTTGTACATCATTCTTTTCATTTGGTTGAGAAGAACGTTTCTGAAATCTCCTTGAACGATTTGTATTAATGCTACAATTGGTTCGAACGTTTGAAGAGCATATTGAACTGACTTTCCTGGAAGAATTCACAGGGTAAGTACTAAGACCAATAGGTTTAGACATCCGAATGTCAGTTACACCTTTGAGTATTAAATCTAAGGTGTGCTGGAGTCGACCAAAGTGATTGTCACTCAGCTTTAGTTTGCTCTTCCGTTGAACATGTCCTTTTGAATCACAAAAAAGACATACTTTTTGATCACATGAGTGATTAGAGTGTGTAGCATTAGAGACAACGTTACAAGGTTTATTCCTTCCATGAGACATGGTAAATCCATGATCAGTGGAAGAACCAAGAACTCCTTTAGTAATAGGAAGGGTTTGCAGTTTAGATTCTGAAGTTATTTTCATTAGAGAAACATGATTAAAATTAGTTACGTTTTCCAATTTCACAGTAGAGTCAGAAGTAGTTGGTATGACAGACTCCCCAGGATGACTTTTATTTTGAATAGAGAGATTATTCAATATTCGTTCAATTTCACAGGCATCTTCCTTGAGTTTAGCTTCCTCACGAAGAACCCTTAGTTGGGAATCACGATCTTTTACCATACCAACCATTGTATTGATCTTGTGTTTTAGCCTATTGATTTCAACTGCCTGGATTCTAACAAGTTTTAGAATTGTTGTACTCTCTCGGGCTGTTTCCCTTTCTACTTCAGAATCAGATTCGTCAGTAAGATAATCAGGGTAACACATATCAATACATGTCTGTTTCGTAGGAACAGAATGATCATCTATATGTGAGATAGACAAGTCTTTCTCTTTAATAGATTTTATCGAAACAAAACTTTTGTATCTGGTGATGTGTTTATCAGAGATAGCACTATCGTCCATAGAGTTAGATCGCTACAAACATAGACTTATAAGGTCTTAAACGTGTTTGCCTGCTCTGATACCAATTGAAAAAGCGGGGGTCTAACAACCACACCCAACATTTCGTTTACTCAATCTGTATGGAAAAACTCCAATATAATTCCAAGAGAATCAACTAGACAGTCAGACTCAATCAATGGATATATATCCAAGAGTTGTATCTTTGTTTCACAATGTAATCAACAAATCAAACAGATAGAAATTCGTGAGCCTGATTATCATGTGAAACAATTTAAACGGTACCAAAGACCAATGTTCAAGTGTCAATCAATTTATATCAACAACCAAAGGTTGGATTATCTAATTGATTGAACTACGCACAACCGGTGATATTTCAATTATATAAACAAATATAATGCGGAAAAGAAATAACACAGATGCCAGAAATTTTGTTAACAAGGAAACTTAAAATACAGAAAAACCCCGGGACCTAGTCCAGATTTGAACACCATACTGTATTAAGGCACTATAGACACTAGCCTACTCCAAGTTAACTTCGGACTGGAATGTAGTTGAGCCCTAACCAATCTCACACTGATCAAGGTACAGTCATGTTCCTTACGCGTATGAATCCCAGCAGGACTCTGCGCACTTGATTCCCTTAGCTGATCTCACCAACAACTAAGAGTTGCTATGACCAAAAGTCGAAGACTTGATAAACCAATCTGTCTCACACAGAAAAGTCTATTGAATAGATAAATCTGTCTCCCACAGAAATACCTAGAAGTTTTGTTTCGTCTTTTGATAAATCAAGGTGAACATGACCAATTGATACACCAGACTTATATTCCCGAAGAACAGCCTAGTAATATCAATCACCTCCCAATAATCTTAATCGTATGGTAGCGAAACAAGATATTGTGGAATAAAAAACGATGAGACGAAGATGTTTGTGACTAATTTTTATCTTGCCTATCGGAGATTAAATCTCGAGCAAATATTAGAAAAGATAGTTCTCAATCACGATAGAAAACATCAAGATCAGAAAACGCAACTACAGAGAAAATAGTTGGGTCTGGCTTCACAATCCAAATGAAGTCTTCAAGTCGTTAACCTACAGGGTTTTGGAAAAAACCTAAGGTTAAAGGAGAATCGACTCTAGTTGCAACTAGTATCACACATGAGGTGTGGGGATTAGGTTTCCCAGTTGCTAGAGTTCTCCCTTATATAGTCTTCAAATCAGGGTTTGCAATCAATGTTACCTTGGTAACAAAGCATTCAATATTCACCGTTAGATGAAAACCTGATTAGACTCAAGCTAATATCTTTCAACTGTTAGATCGAACTTAGCTTGTTACACACAAATGAAAAGTTACTTCATTTAGATATGGGTAACCGTACCTAAACATGTACACCTTGTTGGCTCAACAATAGTTAACCGAAGTTAGCCATATGAACACTTCCATATCAACCTTATTCATCTTAACCATAACTAGTTCAAATGACTCAAATGAAACTAGTTCTAGAGTTGTTCAATTGTTTATATTCTCATAAAAGTATACAAGACACAATTGAAGCAAAATCGATTTTGATTCACTCGAATCAATTCATGAGCATTATAGCCATGGTTTCCAAAAGATTGCATTCCTTATTATATAAATGTATTAGTTCATGAACAAACTGATTTTAGAACATAACTTACTCAAGTATGCAAATGGGTACGTATACCTAAGTGGCCGGACTAAGTTTGGGTTCGCCAGTATGCGAATGAGAACGCATACCTTCCAAACTCAGTTGAATTTCCAAACATGAACTTTACTCCTTTATGCATACGGGTATGCATAATAAGTTCCCGGACTTTCATTAAACCAACCAGTACGCATACGGGTATGCATACTATGGTTCCCAAACTTGGAATAACTTGCAACAGTTAGCATACAAGTACGCATACTTTGCTATATCCAATCATAGTTAATTGTTCTAAACTCCCATTTCAATCATTGAAACATTCTTGGAAGACGACAATAGCTGTCTCACACAAACTATTAGCTTCAAATCAATTTTCAAATGATCGAATGATCAATACTAAACATTCCGAGTCTACATGAAATGACCGTCTAACACAAATTATGTAAGATGTTACCTGGCGATTTTCACATGATCATCTTTTGACCTTCGTCAAGAATATAAGATGAACTTGGTTAAAGCGAAAGCTTACCAACACATATTTCGAGAAATATGTAAGCGAGTTAAACTCAGCTCGAAATATCAAATGTGTATAATCGAAGTCTATATAGCTATACGACTTTTGTATCAAATAGGAGATAGAGTAGATAAACTTTTGAGTGATATATGAGTTCCAGTCTTCACATACCTTTTGTTGATGAAGTTCCACAAGCTCCCCTTAGTAGTTCTTCGGTCTTCAATCGATGAACGACGTGAAGTCTAATGCTCAACTACACTTTCCTAATCCGAGACTTAGCTATAAGTAGACTAGAAATCAAGACTTATAGTTTTGGCAACTAAACTTGACAATAAGCTTGAGATAGCAACGCTTGCGAGTTTGACCGAGCAGTGATCTAACAGTATACATACAATCGCTTATTTCGATAAGACCAAAATAAAGATCAGAATTGACTTTATTTCTCTGATCAGGATCTAGTTATTCAGACAATAACTTAGACCTTTCTCTTTAGTCAAGACAAGTTCTAGGTTAGTTAACTAGTATTTCTTGTCAAGGCATTCGATTAGACTTGAATAACCGAATCCTGCAACTTGATAAGTCTAACTAAGATCAGAATTAACTTAGTTTCTCTTATCCGGAATCGAATTGGACTAAACAAATGATCTCGTATTTTGTTAAGCCATAAACAATACATACAAACCAAAATAAATTGACTTTCATAATTATTTTCTTAACCGGAAGCAATTGAAACAAACATAGACATTATAGCACCGCAATTGCACCGAAATTTCGTTATGCAAAAACACTTGATACCAAACAATAAGACAAAAAAATTGACACAGTTTTTCTTAACCGGAAACAATTGAATCACACACACACACATATCCATACACACATAATGGAATATATATCAATTGTACAGAAATTTTGTTAAGAAAAAGATAAATATATGCAATATAAGCAGGCTTTTCTTAAACAGGAAAACGATTAACTAACAAATTCGTTACCTCAGATTCCGCATCCTCTTCTCCCCAGATAGATATATCATTAAGCGCAAGTTCAAGTTAGAACTCTCCCCCAGTTTGTTGTCATCCTCTCGCAAGAACAAAAGAACAACAACAAAGAGCAACCTTTACCAGAGAAAGGTTGAATCGGTTTTAACTAATGCGTGCCAATAGCAAAAGTTGAAAACCCGAAACACATATGTTTATGCTAAACACAACTCATGTAAACACAAATTGATTCAACACATTGTGACTTTTTACATATGAGTTTCAATCGGAACACCTTATGATCCTTTGATAAAGCCTACCAACATAGGCTAGAACTATCCCGCTAAATCAAAAAGCCATACAAACCATAAGGGTTCACATCTTATGAGATCGAATATTAAGGTTATGAAAACCGAAATCAGACATCCCATAAACCAAAAACACATATCAAAAATATAGACATTCAAGCACAGGCTATGTAATCGGAAACTATCACAAGAAAAATTATAAAATAATAATTTTATTCATAAATAATTCATAGTTTTATTCAAAAATAGACCTTATACAATAATCGAAATAAATCAAAAACTGTTGTCTATTTTTCTTGGATTAAGTATTACAGCATATAATTTAATCTCTAGTGGTGCTCTTATTGTTCACTGAGGTTTCTTCAGTGTTCAAACTCTTGAAGCATGTCTCGAGAGACTTCTCTGCAACCACTTTCTGTTTTTCAAGATTTTCAACTTGAACCTTCATGTCTGCAAGATCAGCTTTTGTTTCCTCAATCCTATCCTTGAGCCAATCTTGATTTCGAACCGTCATTATGAGATTGGTTCTTAGTTCTTCAAAACCATGGATATAGTCAATCATACTATCAGAAGGTATCCACTTGGTTTTTGTTGGACCTTGAAGGTTGTAAGCCAACAGACAAGACTCATCTTGAGATCCAGCAGAACTATCGGAATCATAATCAGACATGATTTTCGATATGATTTTCTTCTTCCTTTCTGTATTGATTCCTTGACAATCCTTAACCTTTTGAGCTTCCTCCTTATTAGCCTTTGTAAAAATGCGAGTTATTAGAGGCATGCTCAGGGATTTAAATAAGAATCAATCAGGATTTCTCAATACAAGAAAGAGAAGGTTTCTCTTAAGAAGAGATAACTTTCGGACCGAAAATACTCCGGGAATTCCAAAAATATATACATAATATATTTTGTTTCCTATGTCCGAACTTCTCATGCTGGAAGGTTTATTAAAATTCGAAAATTTCAAATAAAACCTATTTTTAGAAGATCATGATAAATATGAACAAATTTTTAGAAAAAAAATGGATTCACAGCTATCCAGAAATTGCCACAGATTTTCTGACAAAAACACAAATAAAAAATTGTGCTCTCCTTTTATGTGCTTCCTCATCCCAAAAGTTATCAGCACGAACTAAGATGGGAGTGCACAATCTCCATACAACAAGGTTGTATCAGAGTAAGCCTTTTCTTGCTTACAATGAGTATCATAAACATAGTTCATGTTTCTCTTTGGAGTTTTCTGCCCAAAGTACTTTCTCCCAAGAAGATTATCCTTCCTTGATCTATGAGAAGAAACAATACTGATGTGAGAATTTTCAGAGATAGAAAGATCTCTCTTAATTCTATCAAAGAGATTTTCATAACATTTTCTCATTCTAAGGATTTCCTTATTATGCACATCGGTATGATTATCTGAAACAATTATCGGAAATTCCCGATTGTTTCCTTTTGCAGAAATTCTCTTAATCCCTTTCTTCTGGAAGCGTTCTTCATGTAAACAAAGACTGTTTCGACATGAGTGAGGAAGAACCTTTTTCCAGAAGTGATTATCAACTCTTACTTATGATTCTTTTGAGTTGATCTTATCAGTTTGGGGAATGATCTTTCAGTTTTTTAAGACAAGAAACTTCTTTTAATACTTTTACAACATTATTTTGAAGAAGTATAAGTTTCCTGTCAAGTGACTGAAAGTTATATTCCTTCATATCTTTTTCACGGAATCAGTTCAAAGTTTCCTTTGGACAAGATTTCGTTTGATCATCAGTAGTTGTAGAAGATGGTTCTTCATTCTCTTCTGACTTGATGTAGTTAGACAACCTTCCCTCATCATGATCTGTTTCAAATGTGATCAAACAAGTCTTGTTATCACGATCTGTAAAAGTCGAGCAAGGACGTTTATTTTCCTCATCATAAGAAATTATAACAGAATCATTAGTCAGAGTCATAGGATGAATCTCTTGATCTTGAGTAAGAGATTTACCAAGAGCTTCTACTTTGACAGTGAGATCCATATTCTCTTTGGCTAGAATATTTAGTTGAATGTCTTTTTCTCTGATCTCTTGCTTAAGAAAATTTGACTTTATCTTTAATATTAGCATCCTTGTAGGCAGAGATCTTATAGACTTTAGGAGTTTTACCAACTCTTTATCAGCATCTTCTTTTCCATCAGAGATAGACTCATATGCTTTCGTAACTACTGGATCATGAGTTACCGTAGTGGGAGCATATTCAATATTTGAGTATTCATACTCTTGCATAACGTTAACTGAATAAGGCATAGATTCAATTCTTATAGGTTGGATCGCACCAAACAAGACACAACAAGATTTTATTAACGAGGAAACCGCAAATGCAGAAAACCCCTGGGACCAAGTCCAGAATTGAATACTCTCAGAATTAAGCCGCTATACCAAATATAAATCAACTTCGTATAGTTGAGACCAAGCAACTAACCTTAGTTCACTTAGTTTCTTCAGTATCCCTGCGCTTCTGATATTCGATAAGTGCACGCACTGGAACAATTCCTTTGGATCGTATTCCGAACAGTAAAGGAACAACAAATCTGTTTGGTAACAACTCTCTTGATTCTTTCCAGATAAAGATATCTCAAGTCATATGCAAAGGCTCTTCCGTTTAAACTAATAAACTCCTTTGAATGGTTAGATCAATCCAACCTCTATTACCTAAGTAATAAGATTCGGATTTGTAGCAATCAAAATAGATCACAAGAGAACTATTAGGTATTACCGATCTTACGCAACTAATCAATCGAATAAATCCGATTCTAGTTGGATCCCAGTCGATCAAGGTTTGTGCTACAAAAAGATATGAGAAACCAATAATAAATCTTCTTCGTCTTCAAATCTTCTTTAATCTTCAATTAAACCTGCACAACACCACTTGAATCTCTTGTGATCAATCACACACAGAACGGAGTCTGTTAACAATGGATTATCACAAGATGTCTTTAGATCTACAAACAGTTCTAAAGATCCCGTCGACACTTCGATCTAGTTTGAGTGAATCTTATATCAGAAGAGAATATTCTAAAGAATAAACAAACTAGGTGCAATCAAAGTTCAACAACCGTTAGTCAATCAAATCAATCAAAAAATAATAAAATTCAATTATCTAGTTTCCCACCAACGGTACTCGTAGAGCTTCTTGATCCCACAGAAGTCTTTAAACGAGCGGTCGTAAGAGATTTCGCCTAATTAGGGTACTTTCCTCTCCGAATAGATGGCTTCACCATAAACAACAAGAAGATGAAGTTTGCCTGGCTCTTAGGATAGTTTTCTAGAAATGCAAACTTAGGTATTTATAGACCAAGGATGTTTGGACACTAAGGAATTTCCAAAACCGAAAGTATTCTCAAGATATGCAATAAATTCCCAATCGGTTTTTCATAATTCCTGGAAATGGTTTGTCCAATATATTCCGAAATCTCTTAACAGAAAATCTCCAATTAGTAAATGAACATTACTAATTTTTATTCTCTAGAGATATGCATTTAATTGCTGGTAATTAAAGCATATAAAACTAACAACCTTAATTAAAAGATTCTTAATTTATTTCGTACCGGGATCTCCTTGAGTAATTAAGGAATATCTTTGAACAATAAAAGATAAGAGTTACATTTCATGTTCAAAGTATGTTGACATCTTTTCTTTGTAAATCATCTTTCATATTTACAATCTTGGAATCGATTATACCACACTTCCAAACAAGTTTAGAATTGGTTCATCTGTATTCCAAGACAACTATGTGATTGATCAAATATCAAATTAATCACACTCATAGGTTCAGTCGGTTCTACCAATCACTTGGATCGGTTATACCTTAATATGGAATACTTGTGATCGGTCACACAAGTTACCAGGACCGGTTACATCAGTTACCAGGATCAGTTATGTCAATTACCAGGACCGGTTACCATATACTCATGGTATTGCTTGTGATTGGTCATACTAGTCACTAGGATCGGTTACACCAATTACTAGGACATGTTAAACCAATTACAAGGATCGATTACAAAACTCTATTGTGATTAGTCACACCAATTACTAGGATCGGTCACACCAATTACAAAAATCGATCATACCATCTCAGGTGATTACTTAGGAACAATTACACTAATTAAACAAAACTAGTCATACCAAATCATAAGTCAGGCATTGTGATTAGTTATACCAAGATACATAACAAGTTATGATCGGTTCTACCAACCCACACATATTGGTAATCAAAAGACATGCAATGAATAACAATACCAATATGCCTAGCGATTTCCCTTTCGATTCATAAAACAAGTTCATGAATGTACTTCCTTTAAACAAATGTAAAGCATTGTTTCCTAGGATGAAATCTTCACCTTTACCCATACACATAATCACAATAGCATTCATACGATTATGTCGATGTCATATCTACGAAGTTCAAATGATAAGCGTTATACTTCGTAGTCTAATTCCTTAATACTATGATCATATGATCATGTCTCATTACTAGAGTAAAATATTCATTCACAGCTTCGCAGTTATGTTTTCAATATAGCACGACTTGAAAGATACGTTAGGAATGAAATAGTTCAATTGTCAATATTACTAACCTCAAGAGGAAGGATGATGTCGTTGTTGTAGCTCGTTACTTCTTCACGTTCTTCAGGTCTTCGAGTAATACTTGTATGTCTCATATTCCTAGACTTTCTAGTCTAACCTATATGAAGTTGTCTCTAGTACATAATCAAGCGATTCTTAGATGAGTTTTGATTCACTAAAATATGACAACCAAACTTGACATACCAACGCTTGGTGGGTGCAATCGAGATATGCTCTAACAGTACTTACCTGCCTCAAAACCTTAGCAGCACAGTTGACTTCGGAGCAACATCAAGTTCGGACTGAGCAGGCCCAGAACGCCCCTTGATCTTCCAAAGGAATCGACAACTTAAGGGAGCAGCCACGAGAAGATGGTGTTCGCACTATTGCACCATAAAACAACCAACATCCGAATTTCATCACTCGACAAGATTTAGAGAAATTCCTGCAGAACCGTGGGAAAGAGGAGTCATCATTATTTCACCATTATCAACTACATTGTACTGAGGATGTTCAGAAGGCACCTATACCAAGAGGATATGTGTCACCTACCTTTTCTCTTTATGATGGGACATGTATAGCCCGTGAACACATCTCCCGATTCCTAGAAGCTTTAGGAGTACATGAGTACCACCAGGTATTACGACTTAAGGAATTTTCCAAGTCACTCACTGGAAGAGCGTATATTTGGTACAACAATCTTGCCCCGAAAAACATATCTATCTGGTTCGAGATGGTGAGCGTCTTTTATCAGAAGTATTTCTTCATTTCCGAACAAATTACGTTCTCGGATTTGGGAAGGATGTTCCAGCGTAACAACGGACATCCCAATGACTATGTCAAGAGATACATGATTCAAGCCCTCGACTGCCATGACCCAAACATAACGGAGCAGCAACTAGTAGAGTCATGTATCAACGGTATGATCCCTGTGTATCGCGCCTTACTCGAAAATTTATGTTTCCAAACTTTCTCGGAATTGCACGAAGCGGCCAAGCGATCAGCTACCACCGCTCCGGAATTGTTTGAAAGAACAAGACCGGTTAAGGACGAAAGCCGTGATACCCGAGGGAATAGACGTCTAATAAACAAATAATACTCAGTCCAACCCTCTATCGACGTTGTCACCAATGAGGAACCCAAGAGAAAAACAGCGTCTCTGTAAACTCCTCGAGCAAAGCATCCCATATCTGCTCCAGCGCCTACCCAGGATCCGGCACCACCCATACAGGGTCCTTCAAAAGCTGCACGGTAATAACCATCAGTGAAATCGGATTCGGCATTTCCAGACTTCCCTTTCCCAATGGAAGAAGTCCTCGAATTACTAGAAGTCTAGATACAAGATGGAGCTGTCAAATTACCTCATGTGCGTTGCCCGCCTACTGATGAAGACATGGAGGATCCGAATTATTGCCGTTTCCATAGGTTCGTCAATAACCCCACTCGCGAATGTAATGGGCTGAAGCGTGTCTTTAAAAAAGGGATAGAATCGGGAGAAATTCATTTGGGGGCTGAAGATATTCACAGAGATCCACTTCCCATCAGAAACTTCACTCTTTCCGGGGAATCCGTTAACCAGACAGTTCAAAGTCTAATGGAACATATGTGTGAAGTTTTTTATCTTTAAAAGGGGCAGCGTAGGGATATCTTCACATCCCTCAACCGAGTCATCTCCGGTAAGTGCTTGCTTTTTGCCGAAAAGGTCACAACTCCATACAAGCCTATTCCCAAGATCGAGATTCAAAGTAACAAGAAACCAAACTGGGGATTCCTCATGAAAGCTCACATCAGGCAGATCGAATTTCCAGACACGAAGTTGTGCGCACACCTTCCATAATTCAAGATCCAGAAGGGAGATCCAGGAATGCTTATGGCCGTGTCACCCTTAAGGTGAACATAGGAAGTGTCGAGACGGATGCTACGTTTAAAATTATTAAGGAAAGTATGGGTTACGATATGGTACTTGGACGCCCATGGATCTATATCAGTAAAACCAAGTTCGACATACCCCTGCCACAAAAATCATCATTGAAAGACTCTAGAGATGTTGGCCAATCAAAGGACCCTGTTAGTTACTCACCTCTAGAGAAAGCTGAACCCAGTTCGGTGACAACGCTTGAGGAAAAGATGAAGCAGTGCACCCTTGGATCGCCATCACAAGTAAGTCATACTCCACAGATCTCGTCGGAAAATGTTATCCCGTAACTTGTCAAGACTTGGGGACTTGACCCAGCTATCAATCCCATGTTGACTCGAAGATACGAATGGGAGGATGATCCTTTTCAAAAGTTTGTTAGATGTTTAGGAGTCGTTTCTGCTGGAAATAAAGGAATTGGAAACCCAATCATCCTGAAGACCTGTCCGTCTGAGATACCAAAACCCAATCATTTTCAAGTTGGCGACACAGTTGAGAAAATAACCACTTCTTTTGCAGAAAAATCTTACCTGGTTACCGAAGCCATATTAGGTAGATATTATAAGCTTGTCAACACTGAAACACCCGCAGGGGTAGTCATACATAGGAAATGGCTTAAGGCTATCACGGCTTAAAGCATTTTCACCACTTTTGTCTCGATTTCCCTGCTTTCAGTAATATTTGTATTTCCTCCAAAATGTTTGCAATGTTTTGTACTCATGCTTAGAATTAAAATTTTACATAAATCAAAAGTATCTATTTCATTCTCATAAAATCCTTTCCAAATACACCTATTCAAAACCTAGACAAATAAAACCAGAAAAATGGTATCTCAGAAAGATCCATGATGAAGAAAACTATTCAGAGAAGAAGTTTTTAAAGATTGGATTGGCCCCATCGACACGTGCCTTCTCCAACTTTTCGAGTTTCTCATTAGCAAGTTTTAACTCATGAGTCAACCTCTCAATATCATCTTTTGCCTTCTCGACCGCCTCCTGACCAGAAAATATGCCCTCCAGACTCAGCTTCTTTTGTGCGCCTGCAAGGAAGTCACGCAATAACCATCCGACATCCAGCCTAGACGCCTCAGCCTCATCCAAGGATGTATTCCAATCCTAGAGCACTACATCATAAATATATTGGCAAGGAAGGAGCACAATTTCTTGAACCGTTGATAATAACATGGACACCTTCTCTTCCAAGGACCGATACCTACCGTAATCGCCCACGAAGAAATGACCGAATTTCTTCCATATTTTGGAATACAAGTCAGCATAGAGGGAAGGAACCGTAAAACCGCCGAAATATTCGTAATTAGGACGGATTCGGTCGAACTTGAAATCAAAGAAAGCTCTGGCATTTGGATATTCAGTGTCATTATCTTGTGCAATAATAACTGTGTCAGGGGGAATACTTCCATTACTCGAGGACGGGAAGGTGTTTCATCAGAGGCGATAGTCACGGTAATTTTCGAAGCTTCTTCTGAAGACTCCCTTTTATGTCCCAAGATGCATTTATGTCGAAGTGTAGAGGAATCAGAATTAGCAACAATGCAAGCAGAAAGTGATAGCATTTCCTTCTCGGGGGAAATTACTCTTAAATTCGTGCGAGATGATAACTGATCATTACGAAGAATACCACGTACGGCGTCAGGGATCTCTAAAAAAAATCTACGATGAAAAGAGAGTTGTAAGTCGCAAAATATTCTATACCGCACCGTGACATGTGTCTTCCTGCCGACACGATGGAAAGGGACACTTATACCAAAGATGACATGAATATCTAAGGATTGCTTGAGATTTTCCATCGAAGGAAGGGAAGAACGATAACGAGGGACAATTGATCGAAACCCATCTGTCGAGCCTCTGTCAATGTTATAGCTCTGTATTGAAAACCCATTTGTTCCAAGAGCAGGAAGGTATCCCGAGACGCAGCTATGCATAAAAGTAGCTTGACCAATTGTGACGATGTTGCCCCACTTCGTCAATCCAAAATGAAGAATAGTGTCACATAACACTGCGAAGGTTGATGGATCCAGTATGTTCTGGAATCTAGAACCCCAAGGCCTAAAATTCATTTTTGCTTTATTATCCATCACGCTAATAAGGTCCACATGAAAAGGCTTTCCACCACACCAACGGAGCATTCTGGCATATTTAACTCGCGGGTATGGGTAAGAAGCCTGGACCTTAGGTGCATATTTAGGAAAATGCTCCCACAACCAGGCTTGCAGAAACATAACAGGAATGAATGACTCTATCACAACACGTCCGTTATAAGCTCTCAAATCTCTTGCAAGCACGCATAAATGAGAATACAAAGAGCTCAATAATATTTTACCAACTGGGAGAACTCTTCTCTGCGCCAGAGCCACAGCGAGAGGAACGACTGACGGCTTCAACTGATCTTCAGGAAAATCTTCAAATATATCCCTAGATAACCAGAGTGTAAGAAACGCAGCTATATACAGAGGATGATCAATCACAAAATCTTTAGAGCATCTCTTGGTACGCCAATAATTGATCCACGCCGAATAATTGCTAGAGGGATAGTCTTGAGCTTGCTGCAACTCTTCTATCTTTGTTGTCAGGATAGTAGTAATCTTGATATCTTCGTTAGGCCATTCGGTAGGGATATTTCCTATCACAAGTAATTGCAACAAAACGTTCACATCTTCCAGCGTAATTATCAATTCACCCCATGCACACATTGCCGAATTGATCGGTTCACACCATCGAAGAATGAATACAAGCAAGCCTCACATATCCTTGGTTAATTCCAATGTCTCAGATACTCTTAGAGAAGAATCTTGGCGTTATCCAGGTGCTGTCTCACCCCAGGGTGACTTAACATATTTCTCGACCATTCTGTCCAATCAGGTGAAAGAGATTGAGAAGCATTGAAATCAATGGGAGATGGTTCATATTCTCCTCTTTGCAAGCAGAACCTCACTCTGTCTCTTGGATAAGTACTTTGGAATCCATTCTCATTGTCATAGTCCAAAATGCAACAATCAACATTATCCGGAAGGCTTGTTTTATCTACGATGCCTTCGAAAAATTTATCACAATAATTGGAAACGATCTCCAGAGTAGCTGTACTAATATCTTCATGAGCAAGGTTCATCACAACGTCGTTTCCACGATTATTATGCATCGCAGAAGTTTCACGTGAAAACATCTAACAAATTCTTTGTGAAAAGACGAGGGTACCGAAATATACCTCAATCTAAAACTTTTCCACCTATAAGTCCTTTCTCCTAAAGTGATTGTCTATGGACTGAGTCGAGACAATACAACTAATCGGTTCTGACTTCGTGTGATCGTCTATGGATACGATATCGAGACAATACGACAACAAGATAACTTGCGTGATTGACTATGGATACAAGATCGAGACAATACAACAACGAAGTATGTTTACTTGATAATAGGTTTGGACTTAACCAAACACAATAGGATTTCTATCAAGTAAATAGGAATTAACGTTTGTGTATTTTACTTCTAATTATAATAAAACAATTATAATTGCGGAAATAGAAAAGTAAAAGACACAAAAAGATTTTGTTAACGAGGAAACCGCAAATGCAAAAAAATCCCGGGACCTAGTCCATAATTGAATACTCTCAGAATTAAGCCGCTATACAAAATCTAAACCAACTTCATATAGTTTAGACCAAGCAACTAAACTTATAGTTCACCTAGTTCCCTCAGTATCCCTGCGCCTCCAACTTGTAATAAGTCACGCACTTGGAACAATTCATTTGGTTCGTATTCCAAACAGTAAAGGAACAACAAATCTGTTCGATAACAACTCTTTTCAATCAACGTGATATGAGTTTGACATAAGGCTCTTCCGTTTATCCCAATAAAATCCTTTGTCAGGTTCTTAGATATATCTCTTAAACAACTACCAAAGTAATTGTCTAGACTATGCAATCAATACTTTGAATCACAAAGAATTGTATTCATGCCGATCTACTCAACTAATCAATCAAGGTTATCACAAAGATAAACCGATTATAGTTGGATCCCCAGCCGATCAAGTTTTGTGCACACCAAAGATTATGAACTAAAATAAGAAATCGTCTTTGTCTTCAAATCTTCTTAGATCTTCAATAAACACCTGCACACAAACAACTTGAATCTCTTGTGATCAATCACACACAGAACGAAGTTTGTTAACAATGGATTATCACAAGACGTCTTTATATCTACAACAGTTCTAAAGATCCCCGTTGATACTTCGATCTAGTTTGAGTGAATCTTATATCAGAAGAGAAGATTCTCAAGCATAAACAAACTAGGTGCAATCAAAGTTCAATAACCGTTAGTTAATCAAATCAATCAAAAACTAATAATAAACTGCAATTATCTAGTTTCCCACGAACGGTACTCGTAGAGATTCCCAATCCCAAAGAAGTCCCTAAAATGAGCGGTCGTAAGAGATTTCGCCTAATTAGGGTACTTTCCTCTCCGAATAGACGGCTCCACCAGTAACAACACAACTAGGTAGTTTTGCTGGCTCTGAGGATTAGTTTGCTTGAAATGCAAACTTCAATATTTATAGACCAAGGAAGTTTGGACACCAAGGAATTTCCAAAACCGAATATTCTCAAAGATATGCAATAAAATCCAAAATCGGTTTTCATACTTCCTGGAAATGCACTGTCCAAATATTGACCGAAATCTAAGTAGAAAATCTCCGAATAGTAAATGCACATTACTAATTTTTATTTTCTAAAGATATGCATTTAATTGCTGGAAATTAAAAGCATATAAAACTAAAAACCTTAATTAAAAGATTCTCAATTTATTTCGATCCGGGATTCTCCTTTAGTTATTAAGAAATATCTTTGAACAATAAAAGATAAGAGTTACTGCACATGTTCAAAGTATGTCGACATCTTTACTTTGTAAATCCTTTTTCATATTTACAATCTTGGAACTGATTTGCCACACTTCTAAACAAGTTTAGAATTGGTTCATCTGACTTCCAAGAACTATGTGATTGATTATCCCATCAAATCACCAATCATGGGTTTCACGGTTCTACCAAAACAAGTTTCGGTTCTACCTCCATGTGGGTACTAAGATTAGTCACGCTAGTTACCAAAAGTTGGTTGACTAGGTACTAGGATCGGTTACCACATATTTATGGTATAAACTTGTATTCAGTTGCACAAGTTATATGATCTGTTCCCCAATTACTAAAAACTTGTTGTACCTCTTACAAGGATCGATTCCCTCTTGTGATCGGTTGCACCTCTTACTAGGATCGGTTCCCCAATGTCTAGAGTTGGTCATACCAATTACAATAAATCGATCATACCATCTCAGGTGATTACTTAAGATCGGTTTCACTAATAAAAGTCATACCAATACAAAAGTCAGGCATTGTGAATAGTTTTACCAAGATACATAAAAAAGTTATAAGCGGTTATACTAAACACACATATTGGTAATCCAAAGATTTGCAATAAATAACAATACCAATAAGCCTAGCGATTTCCCTTTCGATTCACAAAAAAAGTTTATGAATGTACTTTCTATAAACGAATGTAAAACATTGTTTCCTAGGACGAAATATTCACCCATACCCATACATAATCACAATAGCATTCATACGATTATGTCGATGTCTTATATACGAAGTTCAAAAGATAGACGTAATACTTCGTATTGTAATTCTGTAATACTATGTCTAACTAGAGTATAATTATTCACAGCTTCGCAGTTATGTTTTCAATATGCACGACTTGAAAGATACGTTAGGAATGAAACAGTTCAAGTCAAATATTACTAACCTCAAGTGGAAGGATGATGTCGTCGTTGTAGCACTTTACTTCTTCACATTCTTCAAGTCTTCACGTAATACTTGTAAGTCTCATATCCTAGTAACTTTCTAGCTAACCTATACGCAGTTGACTCTAGTAATAATCAAGCGACTCTTTAAATGAGTTTTGATTCACTAAAATATGACAACCAAACTTGACATACCAACGCTTGGTGGGTTCAACCGAGCTATGCTCTAACACGTTGTTTGGGCACAAACCCTAATCCGCGTTACTGAAAAACCCTAATTTGCGTTACTTATAGCGGAACGAAGGACACGGATTCAAGAGGCGTTAATAAAGAATTACCGAGTTATCGCATGGATATGAAATTCTCGTGAGGATTAAGGAGGCGCTAATGGAAAAGTAGCTCATCCACAGATCTATATATATACGCGCGTATAGGAAAGATTCCTGATTGGATTAGGAAAGGCCGATTTAAGCGAAGGGGTGGTCGGACGGACCGCGTGGGCTCACGTGGGATCGCGCCCTAGCCAATATGAAGACAAGCCCTGCAAGCACGATCTCGTCATGATCCTCCATAGCCACGCCTGACGCACCTACAATATGTTATTGCATCATTGCTATACAGATAAGTACACCTTCCTTTGCTTATAAATTTTGGGATTATGTGATATTTGTATCACCATCTGATGCTTACCACACAACACGACATCGTTCCGCGCTAACCAGGGCCGGGACTAATGTTGATGGTGAGTTTTTGACAAGGGAATTTGTAGTAAATTAGCCTTGATCTAGTTCTATAAATAATCCCTGACACGACATCAAGATTATTGAATTTGCATAAACGTAATTTGTATTCTGCAAGAGAATCAATAAGATGTATTCAGTTAACGGGATCAGCAGTCCTAAAGCTATTTTGAAAGTGTATACATATGCCAAATTTCAGGGCTTTCCCCAGCAGAAACCTTGTTGCTTCATGTACGACAATATACATGTATTTTATGTCATATACATGGCATTATTTATATTCAGAATAAGATTAGACGCCATTCTTGAATTAATGTGTGATGGACCGGAAAATTACGCCTGACGCAGCGCACCTGGGCGCGCAGGCCATAACTTCCACGATGCGCCATGATGATGCTACGATCTGTGCCTTTAAGCTAGGAAAATGCACGTCCATTTTTCCTTGCAAGCATGCTCGTGGAGCATGATGCAGCTAACTTAGCTTCCATACCATTCCAACTTACCCATGTTCTTCAAATGGTTTATTAAGAAAGCAAAAACGGCCTTTTGAGGCCCTAAACGATGGAATTTGGCTAAAATTCCAAGACCGTGATTACGTCTTGATCGTTGGGCCGTTTCCAATCAATTTTGACCCGTCTTGAGCTAAATTACGACAATCGCGTTTTTACCCTCCAGATAGGCTATAACTTGCTCATCTGCGTCAACTTGTCTCACCAAGTTTGGGCACAATCATCTCCTGTGTCGAGCTACCGATCTTAGATGATATGAGAGGCCAATGTGCCGCAATCATCTCTCAAATAGATGATATGAGCGACAAAGTGCTGGACCGGCAATGCTGCAACTCATTGCAGCTGCCTACATACCCTTCCCTACTCTAAATGGATCAAGCACAAACCGTAGTTCATCCAAGGGACAGTAACTCAAGCCAAACTCGTTTACAAGGATGTGGCCTAGCAATAATGGTTATGTCCTGGTCCGTATAGGCAATTCCGCCAAGATGCACAATGATTATGCATCACCGGGTCCGTGACATGGCATAGTGATGCCTAAGCACCAAATGCCCTCTTCAAAAGGCTACGCAACTATAAATGAGCCTTATGCATCATTTATACTCTTCTGTCTAAGCTATGAAGCTTACTTGGTACATAGTCCGCATATGCACCTTCAACCAACTACCCATCCCTATATATGTTTATTTGGCATTTTTACAACTTTGATTAAGGGAGCAAAAATCATTCATCAACTCCCACTTTTACTGATCATGTGTAATGATTGCGTATTATAACAATAATTACGTGTAATGATTGCGTATTCGCACAATGATTGCGTGTAATGATTGCGCAACACTCGTTCGGCCAGCCCTCTCTGGCCTGATGCACAATGATTGTGCGATATTGGGTATAGGCCAATGGCTTTTATAATGCGCAATGATTATGCTGCAAACTCAAGGCCACCTACCCAACTGGCCTAATGCATCATTTGATGCGAGATTTGGCTCTTGGCCAAATGCCAAACACAATGCGCCATTTTGACGCGGTATTGGCCTTAAGCCAATATGCTTCTTACCACGCAACGGAAGCTTTGGATGAAGCTTCATCTCGGGTCATGGCGCATCTTTTAGCATGCGCCATGCTAAAAAAACACACACGGGGTGTTACATAATGAGTTATTAAGAATATTATGCTTAGTACATAGTCATATCAGTATCGCCTCAAGTCGCAAAACTCCCACAGCCGAGTTCCTTGAACATACTATAACGGCACTATTGTATTCAAAGTTTATACTAAAATGGCATTATGTTTCCAAATCTAAACCTTGCATGTTGTCTTAAACTCAAATTATAGATTGTAGCTGTATGATGATCACATCATGAGCACCGCGGCATATTAGTTAGGTACGGCCAAGCCACTGGCGTACACCACATATCTCATAAAGTACCCTATCCAAACATGGCTAGGGCCATGGAATAGCCATTGTGGCTTTCAGCGCTTTGGCCAATAAAAATGGACTAATAGCTCGGAGGAAATCATCTCAAAACAATTGACTAAGTCCATAACACAATTTGGCAAAATATGGCCTGTGGCATATCCGTCATTGCGCCACATCATAAGTCGTGGAACAATGCCACGCTCTATTCGTGGCCTTGGCAGCTTAGGCCAAGGCCATGCAACCATGCCACGAGATATTCACGGCCTTGGCAGCTTAGGCCAAGACCATAACACCATTCCACGTGATATTCACGGCCTTGGAAGCTTAGGCCAAGACCATGGCACCATGCCACGTGATATTTACGGCCAAGGAAACCTAGGACAAGGCCATAACACATAGCCGCGCGTCATTTTTGGCCTTGGAAGCTTGGGCCAAGGCCGTGGAACCTAGCCGTGCGTCATTCCCGGCCTTGGAAGCTTAGGTCAAGGCCGTGGCACCTAGACGTGCGTCATTATCGGCCTTGACAGCTTGGGCCAAGACCGTAGCACCTAGCCGTGCATCATTCTCGGCCTTGGCAGCTTAGGCCAAGGCCGTGGAACCTAGCCGTGCGACATTCTCGGCCTTAGCAGCTTAGGCCAAGGCCGTGGCACCTAGACGTGAGTCATTCTCGGCCTTGAAAGCTTAGGCCAAGGCCGTGGCACCTATATTCTCGGCCTTGGCAGCTTAGTCCAAGGCCGTGCCACCTATCCGTGCGTTATTCTAGGCCTTGGCAAGCTGCCAAGGCCGTAACACCTAGCCGCGCGTCATTCTCAGCCTTGGAAGCTTAGGCCAAGGCCATGACACCATGCCATGCACTATTCTCAGCCATCACAGCTTAGGCCAAGGCCATGGCACCATGACATGCGATATTCTCGGCCATCACATCTTAGGCCAAGGCCATGACACCATGCCATGCGCTATTCTCGGCCATCACAGCTTAGGCCGAGGTTATGGCACTATGCCGCACGCCATTCTCGGCCATCATAGCTGTGGCCGAAGCCATGGAAAGACTCTGTGTGCTATTTTCGGGCATGACAGCTTATGCCACAACAAGGCATGATTGCGCCCTAAACATATGGCATACTAATGGCTACGATTTAGCCTAAGTAAGATCTACGATTAATCAAAAACACCTAAGAAATATCAAAATACATGACATGGGGGGATTCTTCATGGGGTATTGGTCTGGTGGTCTACGGAAACATGCGGCGTGGAAATACCCATGTGAAAAGTTAGAGTAGTGATGATGGTTGCAAATGGTTGGAGAGATCATGGATTCGTCAGAAAAGGAGTTTCCAGAAACTTCCCTAGTTTATCTCACATGATACCCATGTTCTCCATCTCTCCACAATATCACTACCTCCACTACTCACAAGATTGGCATTGCGTATTCTAAACTAATATAAATAGGCCACTTAGCTTATTCAGAAAATAACAAGCTTGGATACCCAAAAAGTTATGTATTCTTCCTAGTTTTCAATACCCAACACACACACACAATTCAATACCATTGCCAATTTCTTAAACTTTTCTGCTTCCCTCCCCGAAGGTCAACCCATCTTCCCTTCCATCGTGACCGAAGCAGGACGGAACGACTACTATCGTGGTTTAGGCTTGTCCCGTTCAATCTTGATTTTCGAACCTAAAAAGAAAGTACCACAACGGTGCATTTGTTTTTCCTAGAAGTAATTTTTAGGTACTAACAACAATATATGAAAGCGACAAAATATAGACATCCGATAATCCATTATCTTAACAAATTCAAAACACTTATTCCAACACATGGAGACCCTTGATTTGATCCGGCTCAACCAATTCATTCCACCATTGCATGTTGGGTTCGTATTGTTTTTAACCGTTCCTTGGTGAGCCCTGAGTCATCATGAAACCTACACAATGGAGGTAATGAACAATCTTCACGTAGCCTAAGACCTATAAAATGTAAGTTGTTGTGGTTGACTATAACAATTCTTCCGTCCTTAAACGATTAATCACATATGGTTTTCTTTGGTGTGAAAGTAAAATATGCTCCCTGACCAAAATAATGAACAACATACCTCCACGTATCCGCCAAGAGATAACCACATAGAGGCATGCTCATCCAATACTTGTTGGTAATTGGTCCATTCTCTTTTGTCCCTTGTACTTGGGAAATCTTTTCATCGAATTTTACTTTTTTACCTTCTCTTTCAGGTGGAGCAATAAGAAGTTGACTCTTGTACACAATCGTGAGCTTATGCCTAAGCCGGCCACAAAATGATGATCGTAAAAATCTACTTACTTATCACAAGTTCATAGAAAAGTTAGATGATTCAGAGGTGTTCTATATACTTCTTGCTTAGGAGTTTCCATCATATGATTTTGTGACATCGCTAGTCAAACCAATTATCGAAAAATTTCAAGATGGTTTTCCTACCTTTTTACCAGATACATTACCACCATTAAGAGAAGGGCAACACCAAATTGATCTAGTACCCGATTCAAGTCATCCCAACAAAGCTCACTACCGAATGAGTCCCAAAGAACATAAAGAATTACGTCGTCAAGTTGAAGATCTCTTAGCCAAAGGTTTTATAAGACCGAGTCTTGGACCTTGTGCGTCATCGTCCTTGTTAGTACCAAAGAAACATGGTTCATGGTGTATGCGTGTGGATAGTAAGGCAATCAATAAAATCCCCTTGGAGTACAGATTTCTGATACCTCGTTTGGACGACTTGCTTAATCAATTAAGTGGATCATGTGTTTTTAACCAACTTGATCTTAAAAGTAGGTATCACCAAATTCGTATCAAGGAGGGAGATGAATGGAGGACCGCTTTCAAGACAAGAGAAGGATTGCATGAATGGATGGTTATGCCATTTGGGATCTCAAATGCTCCAAGTATATTTATGAGAATAATGAATCAAGCACTCCTGCTATTGATTGGGAAGTGTGTGGTTGTATGCTTTGGTGACATACTTGTTTATAGATCCAATATGGAATCTCATATATGTCACATTCGTGAGGTTCTCATGGTTTTGCGGGCACTAAAATTTTATGCTACCATGAAGAAGTGAGCATTCATGACCGATAAAATTTTGGTTCTCTGTTATGTGGTTAGTAAGGATGGAATTTCGATAGATGAAAATAAAATGGGATAATAAGGAATTGGCCCAAGCCAAAAACTTTGTCTGATATTCGAAGTTTTCACGGCTTAGCTTCTTTCCAAAATAAAAATAAAAAATTACCTTCAATTTTTTTAAATGCTGTAAGTGTGACATATTGTTGCACTATTATTTTGTTACTAATAAATTTCGCCCAAGCACCTTTGGGGTATTGGTCCAAATGGGACGATTAATGTCCTAAATCCTAATCTTACTTGTTATCTTATCACTTTATTAAATATTTTTTAAATGCTCTAAGTGTGATATATTCTTACATTATTATCTTGTTACTAATAAATTTCGCCCAAAACACGTTTGGGGTATTGGTCCAAATGGGAAAATTAATGTCCTAATCTTACTTGTTATCTTATCACTTTATTTAATTTATGCATGCCTTTTTCCATCCGTAAAAGAAATAAAAAAAACACACATCCTTGACATATTTTTGTATGTTTTGAAATTCAAATCAAAACTAAGTATGAAGCATGACCTATACTTTGAACGGATAAAGCTTCCCTTGTACTTTGATGTTGAATAATTAAATTTCCTGATTGATAAAGACAAAAGAAAAAGGGAAAAAAACTCACCTGACTAGAGATTATAATTTTGTGAAGCAGCGATGATTGACTGCATTAGTTTATGTCAGCTTCGCAGGAAATTTACCACCACCAATGATACTACTACATATACTGAATACTAATATTTGCAACATGATACAATTGTGTGTGTGGTGAGAGAGAGGTGGGGAGATGGAGGAAGTGAAGCTGTACGGTATGTGGGCAAGCCTTTATGCGAAAAGAGTTGAAATGGCACTAAAAATGAAGGGCATACCGTATGAATACATTGAAGAAGATCTAATGAACAAGAGCGAGAAACTCCTAAGTTGCAACCCTGTCTATAAGAAAAGCCCAGTACTTGTTCACCATGAAAAGCCTGTGTCTGAATCACTCATAATTCTTGAGTACATCGATGAGACTTGGAACTGCCCACCTTTACTCCTTCCTAAGGATCCTTCCCAGCGAGCCAAGGTTCGGTTTTGCACGAACTTCATCGACCAGCAAGTAATATCATTTTTTGGTCCTATAGTTTTCTTAATTACACCAAATAAAATATGCATACTCGAGTTGCACTATATCCAATTGACACTCTAAAATCGCTAAATACAGATGATTCCATTGATACGAGAAATATACAAGTTTGAAGGTGAACAACAAGAGAAAATCGTCAAAGAATTCTCAAAAATGTTGAAGCTTTTTGAAGAGGGTGTGGAGAAGACTTCTTCTCAAGCGGAACTGTCGATTTCTGTGGCGGTGAGACCCCAGGATTACTAGATATTGTTTTCTGTTCAGTTTTTGGAATTCACAAAGGCGACGGATCTAGCGGTGTCCGCGAATTTGAGATGGATGCTAATCCTTTGTTGTTCAAATGGCTGAATTCTCCAAGGGACCTTCCTGTAGTTAAAGAGATATCACCTCCTCATGAAGCGTTCAGTGCATTACTCAAACAGTTCCGAGCCATTTCCCTTCAATCATCAACGAAGACTTAACGTACTAGACTTGAGCGTTCAGTTACTCATCAGCAAATATATATACTGTATTTTATTTTCTAAGATTTTATTATGAAACTGTACTTGTTAGAGTATACCAACCGTACACATGTAGCAGAGGTTACCGAGTCAAGAAGGACCGAGGCAACCGTGCAGTCAAAGCACGCACATAAAAGAGGATCGAATCAGTTTACAAGATCCTATTATCAAGCTATATATGTATTACCTAGTCAAGATAATTAAATTGTGATTATCTTCTTTAATTGTTGGATTATTATCCTATTGTCACTACAAATAGGATTGTCTAGTGTACATGTAAAATATCTCAGAATGTTCTGATGATCATGAATACAATTTTACCCTAAGGGGTTTTATCAGTGGACTTAAACCAATAATGCCGAACCACTTTAATTGTTGTCATCTCTAATATACATATGATTCTGATCTCTTATCATAAATCTAATATGATACAGAGCGGGAAAAGATCAATGCTTTTTTTTTTTAATCAAAATTGCTTCCACTTTCTATTTTTAATTTGCTTTTCAGACCCTATTTATGCTGAATGTTGTTCTTATGAACTAACTAGTATTAGCTTTTTGGGTATTCTTTATCAATTTTTATTGATATCTAATAACTGCCAGATCCCTGTTTATTTTTGTTCTTTTCTTTTGAAACTTTCACTAGGAAGTGAAACTCTAGGCATGCTAGCCCCGTGTTCCTCAAGACGGGGTTTTTCAATCTCTATTCAATTATGTAAATCTGATCTAAACATCTTATTATATCATTACTTGATATGATTTTCTATTCCAAATTAACCTTCTCGGTTTAAACTTCGGTTTTGTCACAAGTCAAGTTACTCTCTATCTATATCTATGATTTGTGTTCGTGATCAATACACGACATGGAATTATTAGATGGAATATAAGGTCTTGTCTTTTAGGCCTAATGATGAACAAACTTACTGATATTACATCATCTCTTGGCATGTACTGAGTCATCTACATGCTCCATTCCAGTGGATATCAATAATCATCCATTTTCAAAATATCAATCATATTGATTCTCCGTTCTCGAAAATATATTCTCATCGCAATTGGTATTATTGCTTTGTTATAGCAATAGCATTACCATTATCTCATGTATGCAAACTGATTTGTTTCATATCAGTCATTTCCATAGTATATATGTTGTTACTGTGGTTATATATCTTCTTTCATATTGACTAAATGATATCATTTTTGTTTCATTTTGATTTTGTTATCAAAGTCATCTAAACTCTAAACTAGAGGCTTCCTAATGATAACCAAGTTTCAAATTCTAATCAGTTCGACATGGTCAATTTCGTCGATCAAATTAGAAAACACAGTATGTGTTTTTTTTTTTTTTTGTTAATCCGGGAACTAAATATCTTTCCATGATTGCGTTCTCTTTCAAAAGATTCTATGGAAATCCCAGGATACTTTTATTTCTGAATATCCTGCAATCGCAGGAATTTGTTTTCAGTTCCGATCCGATATATTTTGCTTCCATTGTGGGGAAGTATGTCGTCATTTGTTTTGACTACAAGCATTTTCCACGTTCTGGTGGTCTATTACAAAAATTCTCGGTAATTCATATACTGGCATCGCATTTGACGCCTTTCATTCATTGTTTTTTTGTGTTTGTCACAGGCGTAGTCTTTTAATTCAATCATTAAACAACAACTCATTGTGTTGTTTTCTAAAGCTATTTTGTTGTTCTATCAACACTGTTCGTTTCTTCTGATGGTCATCCAGTAATGATCCTATGTTCCTATTCTCTTCTCTACAATTGAATTTTTGTAGGTGTGTTTTATCAAGTTCTAGATTCAACGAAACTTTTATCATGATTTCTTGCCATTATGTTCACTGCAAGATTTTTTTTTTCAATACCAAATGAAATGGTATTCATTTTCGTGGTTTACAGTTCAGCCCTTTCTTTTGCAATTTGTGCAACTGTAACTAAAATTTTCCATATTAACCATTATCTTTCTTACATGGTTTTACATTCTAAAATTGGCTCGAAAATTTCCATTTTTTGAGAAATATCCATTCAATTCCGAATATATCATTCCATATCTTCGGATATCTCACTACTTCAGAACATATTTCCATGTTCAATTTTATTCCTTCTATACCGTCATTTCATCTCCATTATGATGAGTTTTCAAAGTACTAGATATTCGTCAAGAAGTTCAACAAAAGACCATTGCTACTTCTGTTACAACTGTGGAGGTGGTCCAAGATTAAGTGACCGTGATGACGCATAGATGAAGAGAAGAAGCTAATGCAGATTGTTTTACCGTCAAAAACAGTTCAAGTTGAACACTCCAATTTTTTCCGTGTCCAACTTGAGGGGGTGTTAGAGTATACTAACCGTACACATGTAGCCGTGGTTACCGAGTCAAGAAAGACCGAGGCAACCGTGCAGTCAAAGCACGCACATAAAAGAGGATCGAATCAGTTTACAAGATCATGTTATCAAGCTATATATGTATTACCTAGTCAAGATAATTAAATTGTGATTATCTTCTTTAATTGTTGGATTATTATCCTATTATCACTATAAATAGGATTGTCTAGTGGACATGTAAAGTATATCAAAATGTTCTGATGATCATGAATACAATTTCGCCCTAAGGGGTTTTATCAGTGGACGTAAGCCAATAGTGCCGAACCACTTTAATTGTTGTCTTCTCTAATTTACATCTGATTCTGATCTCTTGTCATAAATCTAATAGTACTAGGTTGAATTACTAGATTTTATTCTTTGCATAAAGAATAAGCACGGTTTGTTTGTAAGATTCTGATCATATATATGCATAAGATCGTATGTGTTTGTGTTTTTGCCATGTAATAACAAGTTAACAACAACAACCGCAGGAAACCACAGGAAACTACAGTTAGCCAACCATTTTACCAATGATAAAACGGTGGGTCCCGGAGAAAGTACCCGGGCCAATGGCACATAACCTTGGCCCACGAACCCTGTTTTCGTACCTTAACTTGTGCCCTGGAGGCAGGCTTGGACACAATCCAGTTTCCACCTTTTCATCATCTTGATTCTTTGGCAACTTCTGTTAGACGTTGAATTAAAAACATTTCCAGAAAAATAAAAATCCCTAAATTTGTAAAACTGGTTTTTGAGATGGCCAAAAAACTAGAGCTCCATTGATAGGCAAAACCAAATTAATGGCGATCTCAACTGTAGAAGAAGATTGCAGTGAGTCTTCAACTGAAATTCCATTACTTGAAGAGAGATCAAGTGTGATAGAAGGTGTAGTAAATTACAATGGAGAGAAAGTAATAAATAGAACAAAATATGGTGGATGGAAATCAGCTTCGTTCATAATTGGTGTTGAAATTGCTGAAAGATTTGCTTATTATGGCATTTCATCGAATCTAATAACATATCTAACTGGTCCACTTCATCAATCAACTGTTGTTGCTGCAGAGAATGTTAATATTTGGTCTGGTGTTGCTTCGTTACTTCCTTTACTTGGTGCTTTTGTTGCTGATTCATATCTCGGGAGGTTTCGTACGATTCTCTTCTCTTCTCTCCTTTACCTCCTGGTAAATTCAACTCTCAAATTTCTTAGATTTTTTTTTCCGTTGAAATTTCTGATATCTGAATCCATTTCTGTCATAGTTGTATTTCTGCTCAAACGAATGGCTTGTCGGTTATGTAAGCCCGACATTTAGTTGAATGATTGTTGTTGTAAAACTGGAATATTGAGTTCTTAGAAGTTTAATTAAGTTGGATGGGTTTGCAGGGGCTTGGATTGTTGACAATGTCGGCTTCATTAGTAACTCTAACAGATTGCGAGAAGGATACATCTTGTTCTTCGTCTAATTTACAAGTGATTTTCTTCTTTTCATCTCTCTATTTGGTGGCAATTGCTCAAGGTGGGCATAAACCATGTGTTCAAGCTTTTGGAGCTGATCAATTTGATAGGCATGACCCAGAAGAATTTAAATCTAAGAGTTCCTTTTTTAATTGGTGGTACTTTGGAGTTTACGGTGGTACGGCCGTTTCACTTTCATTTTTGAATTACATTCAGGATAACTTGAATTGGGTTCTTGGTTTTGGGATTCCTTTGGTTTCTATGGCAATAGCACTTGTTATTTTCTTGCTTGGGATGAGGAGTTATCGATATAGTTTTACAGATGATAAGAGAAGCCCTATTGTGAGAGTTGGTCAAGTGTTTGTTGTGGCTGCAAGGAATTGGAGAGTTACTACTCCTGCTCTTGACGAGGAAGGGTACCAAATGACATTGAATCGCGTTGGTTCTCACCAATTCAGGTAAGGTACATATTGGTGGATCATTTTAGGTGATGTTTAAGTGTGTTGATTTTTGGGGAGGATGAGCTTAAATCATGCGGTGACATTATCACCAAAAGTTAAAACTTGGATCATCCCCTTCTGGTGACCTTACATGAAAATTGCTTTTAAACCTTTTCGGGCTCTGCAACCTGTAGTGACAAGTATCCTTCATGCTATTATTGGAACAGTTGTTAAAACTTAAAACACCAACTCTTCTTGTCTCTCCAGCACTAGCTCTTATTTTCCGAGCAATTAGAAAAATGATGTCCTATTAGCAAATTTTGATTTTGCTTGTCAAGACTTCCAAAGTGTCATACATACATAAGTTTCTCTGGCAAATTGTAGTAAGTAAATTAGCTGTTGTGTTTGTTGTGCAGGTTCCTTCACAAAGCTCTGATTCCTACAACAGGTGATTCTGGTTGCGATCAAAATGGATGTAGCATCACACAGGTGGAAGAAGCCAAGGTGGTACTGCGGTTGGTTCCCATATGGATTGCATGTTTGATGTATGCAGTGGTATTTGCACAATCCTCGACCTTCTTCACCAAGCAAGGTAGTACCATGGATAGATCAATAGGATCAAACTTCGAAATACCAGCTGCATCACTTCAAACCCTTATTAGCTTATCAATTGTGCTCTTCATTCCCATTTATGATCGTGTCTTGGTTCCTATTGGAAGAGTTGTAACCGGAAAGCCATCTGGGATAACAATGCTTCAGAGAATTGGATGTGGGATGTTTATATCTGTGGTCTCCATGGTTGTTGCAGCTATAATTGAGAAGAAAAGGCTTCAAACTGCTATTGATTTTGGGTTGATTGACATGCCAAAAGCAACGATTCCCATGAGTGTATGGTGGTTGGCCCCTCAATATGTTCTGTTTGGAATTTCTGATGTTTTCACAATGGTTGGTCTACAAGAATTCTTCTACGATCAAGTGCCGGACGGGTTGAGGAGTGTTGGTCTCTCTCTATACTTGAGCATTTTCGGTATTGGGCACTTCCTTAGTGGATTCCTCATCTCTGTTATTGAGAATGTAACCGGTGGGAGTGGTCAAGATAGTTGGTTTCCTAACAACCTTAATCGGGCTCATCTTGATTATTACTACTGGCTTCTTGCTGGATTTTGCATAATCGAGTTCGCAGCCTACTTGTATTTCTCGAAGTCGTATTTGTATAATACAGGAGCTTCTAAGTAAGATATAGATACTAATGCACATATTTATATTGTATACAGGGGATTAAGTGAACAATGAAGTCTACTCTTGTACCCATGAGTTATCAGTTGTGACAACAGAAATACAAGGTTTATCATGTTCAATTTGAACACACAGGAGCATAGATGTCCTTACAGGGGAGTACTCTTGTTGATTCTAGGCTTACATTTGAAGTTTAACACGAACAGAGTTTCTATCGTCTTCAAAACACCTCTTGCATTTACAGCTTACCTCTTGTAGATATACGATTTTGAAACATATATGAATATAACCAATTCGAATGCACTAAGTCCTGCAAGAAGCCAATAGAAGAAGTCGATGTGCGCTCGGTTGAGGTTGTCTGAGAACCAACTATACCGTCCACTTCCACTAGTTACCTTGTCTAATATGGAGATTAAGAATCCACTAAGAAAATTCCCCATACCGAAGATACTCGAGTAAAGACCGAGACCGACACTCCTTAACTCATTTGGCACTTGATCATAAAAGAACTCTTGCATACAAATTATAGCGAATATATCAGCAGTATCCTGCATTATGTACGGATGGACCAACCACCAGATACTCATAGGAACAGTTGCCTGAGGCATGTCAATCAATCCATAATTTAAAGCAATTTGAAGCCTTGTCTTCTCGACTGTAGCTGCTATTACCATGGATACTGTATTTATAAACATGCCACAACCGATTCGTTGAAGCATTGTTATGCCAGTGGGTTTACCTTTAAAACTTCTAGCCAAAGGAACAAACACACGGTCGTAGAATACAATGGAAAATACTACAGCAACACTACTGAAGATTCTCATTGAAGCAGATGGTATCTCAAAGTCTCTTCCAATTTTCCTGTTCATCGTATTTCCTTGTTTAATGCAAAATGTTGTAGATTGAGCATTAACAATTCCATATATAATACATATGACCCACACTGGAACCAATCGTATTGCAGCCTTTGCCTCCTCTACTTGATCTGCGGTACAGGTTGTATCATATTTTCTTGAACTGTCATTCGATATGTCAATGAAAAGCTTTGTCCAAAAACCTATACAGTGTTGCGCTTGGTATAGTAAATTTACAACATAATGTAACCAATAGAAACACTCATATATTTCTATGTATAAGCTAGGAAAAATAATGCATTAGATCAACGGAAAGGCTTCTCTTACTTGAATTGATTAGCCCCAAGATGTGCCCCAGGGAGTTTGAATGTGTCCTCCTGCAGCGAACCCTTTCTCCAGTTTTTGGCAGCTGCAATGAACACTCTGGTTATCCTCACTAATGGGTTTTGTTTCTTCTCGCTCACACTATAACGATATGTTTTTGTCCGGAGGAGGAAAATGGCTATTGCAGCCGCCACTATAACGCACGGAATGCCAAATCCTAAACCCCATCCCATATTGTCTTGTATGTAGTTCAGAGTCAAGTGAGAAATGCCGCTACCGAAAATTAATCCTAAGAACCACCAATTGAAGAATGAGCTCTTTGACTTGCATTCTTCAGAATCTCGTCCATCAAATTGGTCAGCCCCAAAAGTTTGTGCACAAGAATTGCATCCAGCTCTTCCAATTGACATTATATACAGTGAACAATAGAAGAAGACGAGTTGATAAGAAGTCGGAGAGCTTATCAGAGAAGGAAGCATAACCGATAAAGATAACAATCCAAGTCCCTACCATATCAAAATAGTGTAGTTAGTAATAGCTCAAAGTAAGAATTACACACAGTAAAGCTTCAATTTAAAATTTGTGTTTTCTGGGAAGACACCGCAAACTCCAACTGAAGCAGTATCTAAAGCAAGTCTACAGACACAACTCCATTCTAATACTTTTCTAAGCTATCAATTGCAATTGCCATAACGTGCCGCACTGTTGCTTAAACAATTTTGCGCTAAAATGTCCAATATGAAGTTCTGCGAGATTTTTCAAGAGTTTAGTCCTTGAATGCTTGCGGCCACAATCTTATGGCCTGGTTGTCCCTTTATGGTTCAGAATTTTGGATTTGGCAAGTTGGATTTCACCATAAACAGTAGATATTAAGAAACTAGAGGGAAAATTACCAGTATGTAAATGAATCCAGAGATTAAGATGGTACGAAATCGACCAAGATAAGAGTCGGCAAGAACTGCGCTGAGGAAAGGTAGCAGCGATACAACTCCGCCCCAGATGTTGATGTTTTCGGCCGCTGTGACTGTGGATTGGCCTAGTGGACCGGTGAGATAGGATATGAGATTTGAAGAGATTCCCCAGTAAGTAAAGCTATCTGCGATATCAATTACAATTATAGAATAAGCAGATTTCCATCCTCCATATTTTGATTTATCATACACTCTTTCTCCTCTGTAATCCACCACACCTTCAACAGCATCACTACTATTAAGGTTTCCGTCTTCTCCATGATCATCAGTACTACTGGTATTATGAGCAGAGGCTCTCCGTGTTCATAATCATTGTTCCCATCAACAACACCTGATAAGATGGCCATGAATTATTCTTACTATCGATCTTGGTCTCAGTTACATGGACGAGCAGAGAATCTTGATTTTTCTATTATGTAATATTTTTCGAAATTATCGAAGCATATAAAGTGGTGGCGAGATACTTTAATACTATAGTTTTCCTTTTCTTTCTTTTTTAAGTTAATCCCACCTTCTAAATACTTTTTCCCTTCTGTACTTACTTTTTATCATGTACACTAGAACCACACACATCACTGTAAACATATGCATTAAGGATAATATTGGCTATTTCATTCTTATATTTTCCAATTCTAGAATATCCTATTTTTCGCAATTCTTTACGGTTATGACATGGAACTATTAAGGAATTGGAAAACACAACACTAGTAGAGACTTCAATAACATTTTAAACAAGCAAAATCCTGACATATTCTTTATACCTGAAACTAAAAGACATTCCAAAAATCTTTAAACCTATTCTGAACAACATTGGTGCCACCAACTATTGGTTTGTGGAATCAAAAGGGAAGGTTGGCATAGCTGGAGGGCTTGCTGTAGCTTGGAAAAGCAATATCAACCTATCTATCTTGGATTTCTCTAACAACCATATTAGTGCCATAATTACTTCTAGCAATGGCAGTTCTTGGCTTTACACTGTCTATTATGGCATTCCTTACACTACTAAGGACAAGTTGGATTCCTGGAAAATGATAGAAAGCACAGACAAGACAAACTCTCTACCTTGGCTTCTTATGGGAGAATTTAATCGCGTTCTTCATGAACATGAAAAATTCAGTCAACACCCCATAGACTCCTCTGAAGCTGATACTTTCTTACAGAAAATTGAGGAAGCTAACCTAACTGATCCGGGTTATACTGGATGCCCTTTCACCTGGATAACAAAAGAATGGGTGGTCATCTTACTGAGCAAAGACTTGATAGGGGTCTAGATTCAGACTCCTGGCTTGATATCTTTCCTAACACTACCATTTCAAACCTACCAGCCATTGGGTCTGATCACAATCCCATCCTCCTCAACACCGATCCTAACAGGAAATCTAATCAAATCCCCTTTAAATTCTTTGGCCCATGGATGGATGACCAAGACTGTAAAGATATTATTGCTAAATGTTGGAACAAGAAACACTCTTGATCCTCTGCCTTTTCTATAGCAAGAAAACTGCAAGATGTTAAAGTTAAAGTCACACTCTGGAACAAGGAGGTCCATGGAAACATCAAAACCAACATGGAGGAGAGTCTATAACATCTGTATTGGATCATTAAGAATCAGTTTGAGCCATCAAAGATGCTAAGAGAAAGTGAAGCAGTGGCAAGATATCCAAAAAAGCTTCTGGAAAACTAAAAGCAGAGATCAATTCATCAAGTTGAGGGATAGAAATACCATACTTTTTCATGATTCTGCCAAGAAAAGAGCTAGAAGAAACAAAATTGATTCTATCAAAGGGGAGGATGGCAAATGACTACACAACTCCAAAGACATTTCTGACTGCATTACAAACCATTTTGAAAAAATGGCCACTGCTGAAGATATATCCATCAACCAAAACATCATCAACTTCATTCCCAACACCATTACCAATTCTGAAAGTGAAAACTTACTCATGGTCCCAGATGCCTTGGAAATGAAAAATACTCTTTTCAGCATGGCTGGAGATAAAAGTCCTAGGCCTAATGGGTTTCCACCTAATTTCTTTGAAGCCAACTGGGAGGTGGTTGTTAAAGATATCATTGATATGGTGCAACACTTCTTTAACTCTGGCTTCATCCTAAAAGAAATGAACTCAACCTTCATATCCCTTATACCCAAAATTGATAACCCCGCCCCTCCTTCCCATTTTAGACCCATATCTCTATGCAACACTACCTACAAGATCATTTTTAAACTCCTTACTCAAATACTCAAGCCTCTCTTACCCAAACTCATTTATCCCTTCCAATCTGCTTTCATTCATGGTAGACAAATCTCTAACAACATTGTTATTGCTCATGAGCTCATCCATTATATGAATACCAGAAACGGAAAGAAAGGTTCTAAAGGCATTATGGGCATAAAAATTGACATGGCCGAAGCCTTTGACAGTGTTAGCTGGGATTTTCTAATAAGCACTATGACCCAGATGGGATTAAGTTCCAAATGGTATAACCTTATACACCAATGCATCTATACTACTAACTTGACTGTTCTGGTTAATGGTACTCCTGGAAAATTCTTCAAACCTTCTAGAGGACTTAGGCAAGGAGAACCTCTGTCTCCTTACCTATTCATCTTCTGCATGGAGGCTCTCTCCAGAAGTCTTCTCAATGCTGAAGATCAAAACCTTATTCATTGAGCTAAACTTTGTGCTAATGCTCCTGTTATCAGCCATCTTCTCTTTGTTGATGACTGTATGATATTCTTCCAGGCCAATATGGAGGAATGTAAAAACTTGGTTCAATTTTTTAGGACTTCAGTCACACATCTGGGCAGATGATCAACTTCTCTAAATCTGGCATTTTCTTCAGCAAGAATACTGCCCCAGATACTTCTCTAAATCTGGCATTTTTACAATGCACGGAATGCCAAATCCTAAACCCCATCCCATATTGTCTTGTATGTAGTTCAGAGTCAAGTGAGAAACGCCGCTACCAAGAATTAATCCTAAGAACCACCAATTGAAGAATGAGCTCTTTGACTTGCATTCTCCAGAGTCTTGTCCATCAAATTGGTCAGCCCCAAAAGCTTGTGCGCAAGAATTGCATCCAGCTCTTCCAATTGCCATTATATACAATGAACAAAAGAAGAAGCCCAGTTGATAAGAAGTCAGAGAACTGAAAAATGAACTGTTGTCGCTGTAGTTCAGAGAGCTTATTAGAAAAGGAAGCTTAACCGATAAAGTTAACAATCCTAGTCCCTACCATATCAAAATATCGTTGTAGTTAGTAATAGCTCAAAGTACGAATTACACACAGATAATGCTTCAATTTAAAGCTTGTTTATATCTTGTAAGAAGAGAAAAGTTTTTTAAAGGCACCAGCAAACTCCAGCCAAAGCAGGATTTAAAGCAAGTCTACAAGGCTCTGTCAGATACAACTCCATTCTAATACTTTTCTAAGCTATCTTCAAGTAGGACTTTCACCATAATATTAAAAATTAGAGAGAAAAATACCAGTATGTAAATGAACCCAGAGATTAAGATGGTACGAAATCGACCAAGATAAGAGTCGGCAATGAAGGCGCTGAGGAAAGGTAGCAGCGATTCAACTCCGCCCCAGACATTGATGTTTTCGGCCGCTGTGACTGTGGATTGGCCTAGTGGACCGGTGAGATAGGATATGAGATTTGAAGAGATTCCCCAGTAAGTAAAGCTATCTGCAATATCAATTGCAATTATGGAATAAGCATATTTCCATCCTCCATATTTTGATCTATCATACACTCTTTCTCCTCTGTAATCCACCACACCTTCAACAGCATCACTACTACTAAGGTTTCTGTCTCCTCCATGATCACTACTACTACAAGTAGTTATTAGCAAAGGCTCTTCGAGTACATGATCATTGTTCCCATCAACAACACCTGATAAGATGGCCATGGATTTTTCTTGCTATCGATTTTGGTCTCAGTTACATGGACGGCCGGAGAATCTTGATTTTTCTATTGTGTAATAGTAATCGACTTTTTCGACATTATTGGCGCATATATGAAGTTAGTGGGAAGAGACTTCAATATAGTAGTTTCCATTTTCAGAAGTTTCTATTTGCAAGAAAATATCTAAATAAACGTTAATTAATCAAAAAAAAGTTGTGTATCATCCGAAAATCCATATTGCGTGCAGAATTCCGGTTCCGGTGAACTGTCTCATGTGCACCAGTGAAGCCTTAAAAAAGAGTAATTTCTTGCAAAACAAAATTATCAGACGAATCTAAGTTATTTGAAAATCAAGATCGTGGTTGCGAACAGATTGAATCATTCTTCGAGTCTTGTTCTTTATCTACAGTACAAGTGATTTTCTTCTTTGTCATTTCTCTATTTGGTGGAAATCGCTTAAGATGGGCATATACCATGAGGGTCAAAATAGATGTGATAGCTGGCCGGCCAATTTGGCATTACATCAGGGAAACTTGGAGACTTAAAATCCTTAAAAACTAGGCACCAAGTAAAACGCAAGTACATACTTAGCCTTGTTTTTAACTGAAACTTCTGTGCTTGCTTTGTTTTTAAAAGGCTCTGGCATTTCTCTCAAGTCATATACTCCAACAAATGACCATATAAACCATATTCAAAATTCGAAACGGCTGCTTTGAGAGTGGATGTGATCCTAAGATTTCATTCTTTAATTGGTGGTACTTAAGTTTTAGATAATTGATACTCAGGGACAGTTGGAAATTACACCGCGTAATTTGTTTTTAAGCGATTATATACAGAATGCTTACAGAGTTACAGACAACCAAAAGCTTGCGAAAATATCATTTCAATTTACTGTGTCAGCAAACACCTCTTGCATTTACAGCTTACCTCTTGTAGATATACGACTTTGAAATATATATGAATGCAACCAATTCGAATGTACTAAGTCCTGCAAGAAGCCAATAGAAGAAGTCGATGTGCGCTCTGTTGAGGTTGTCTGAAAACCAACTATATCGTCCACTTCCACTAGTTACCTTATCTACTATGGAGATTAAGAATCCACTAAGAAAATGCCCCATACCAAGGATACTGGAGTAAAGACCGAGACCAACACTCCTTAACTCATTTGGCACTTGATCATAAAAGAACTCTTGCATACCAATTAGAGCGAATATATCAGCAATATCCTGCAGTATGTACTGAGGGACCAACCACCAGATACTCATAGGAACTGTTGCTTGAGGCATGTCAATCAATCCATTATCTAAAGCTATTTGAAGCCTTGTCTTCTCGACTGTAGCTGCTACCACCATAGATACTGTAGATATAAACATGCCACAACCAATTCTTTGAAGCATTGTTATGCCACCGGGTTTACCAGTGAAAGTTCTAGCTAAAGGAACAAAGACACGGTCATAAAATACAATGGAAAAAACAACAGCGATACTACCGAAGATTCTCATTGAGGCAGATGGTATCTCGAAGTCTCTTCCTATTTTCCCGTTCATTGTATTTCCTTGTTTGATGCAAAAGGTTGTAGATTGGGCAACAACAATTCCGTATATAAAACATGTGATCCATATTGGAACCAACCGTATTGCAGCCTTTGCCTCCTCTACTTGATCAGCGGTACAGGTTATATAATTTTTTCTTGAACTGTCATTCGATATGTCAATCAAAGCTTTGTCCAAAAACCTATATTATGTTGCGGTGTAAGAAATTATATTGATGCAATCAAATATACTTCTATGTATAGAATAGAACAATAATGCATTAAAGATTTATGAAAATGATTTGCTTTTCTTACCTGAATTGGTTAACCCCAGGGGTTTTGATTGTGTCCTCCTGTAGGCAACCCAAGGATGCGGTCTTCCTCCAGTTTTTGGCAGCTGTAATGAACACTCTGGTTATCCTTACTAATGGGTTTTGCTTCTTCTGACTCACACTATAACGATATGTTTTTGCCCGGAGGAGGAAAATGACTATTGCTGCCACCACTACAATGCACGGAATGCCAAATCCTAAACCCCACCCCATATTGTCTTGTATGTAGTTCAGAGTCAAGTGAGCAATGCCGCTACCGAAAATTAATCCTAAGAACCACCAATTGAAGAATGAGCTCTTGGACTTGCATTCTTTAGGGTCTCGTCCATCAAATTGGTCAGCCCCAAAAGCTTGCGCACAAGACTTGCATCCAGATCTTCCAATTGCCATTATATACAATGAACAAAAGAAGAAGACCAGTTGATAAGAATTCGGAGAACTGAAAAAGAAACTGTTGTCGTTGTAGTTCAGAGAGCTTATTAGAGAAGGAAGCATAACCGATAAAGATAACAATCCTAGTCCGTACGATATCAAAATAGTGTAGTTAGTAATAGCTCAATATATGAATTACACACAGATAGTGCTTCAATTTAAAATTTGTGTTGTATCTTGTAAGCTATGTTGTCTGAGGCGAGGTGGCAATCCCTTCGCCTCAGCCCTTTTGGGCCTAAGGCGCCTTATCGGTGAGGCGGCCCCTTTATGCTTTGGGAGCCTTTGTGAGCGCCTAGCTCGCCTTTCACAACATAGCCTGTAAGAAGAGAATATGTTTTTGGAAGACACCGCAAACTCCAACTGAAGCGGGATCTAAAGCATGTCTACAGGGTAATCTGTCAGACACGACTCCATCCTAATATTTTTCTTAAACGATTTTGCGCTAGAAATTTCTAATATTGAATATTGCCACTGAGGACTGAACAAAGTTAAAAAAAGGGGAATATGAAGTTCTGCGAGGTTGTTCAAGAGTTTAGGTCCTTGACTCCTTGCCGCCACCATCTTATGGCCGGTCTGATCATCCCTTACAACTATGGTTCGGATTTTGGATTGGCAAGTAGGATTTTCACCATAAAGCGGTAGATATTAAGATACTAGAGAGAAAATTACCAGTATGTAAATGAATCCAGAGGTTAAGATGGTACGAAATCTACCAAGATAAGAATCGGCAACAAAGGCGCTGATGAAAGGTAGCAGCGATACAACTCCACCCCAGATGTTGATGTTTTCGGCCGCTGCGACTGTGGATTGGCCTAGTGGCCCGGTGAGATAGGATATGAGATTTGAAGAGATTCCCCAGTAAGTAAAGCTATCTGCAATATCAATTGGAATTATAGAATAATCAGATTTCCATCCTCCATATTTTGGTCTATCATACACTCTTTCTCCTCTGTAATCCACCACACCTTCAACAGCATCACTACTACTACCACCACCACCACCACTACTACAAGTAGTTATTAGCAAAGGCTCTCCGTGTTCATAATCATTGTTTCCATCAACAAGACCTGATAAGATGGCCATGAATTTTTCTTGCTATTGATCTTGGTCTCAGTTACATGGACGGCCGGAGAATCTTGATTTTTCTATTATGTACTAATACTTTTGATTTTTCTATTATGGAATACTTTTTCGAAATTATTGGAGCATATGAAGTTGGTGGCGACTGGCGAGATACTTAATATAGTTTTCATTTTTAAAGGTTAATCCCACCTAATATTTTTTCCCTCTTACTGTACTGTACTTACTAGTGGTGACTGGTGAGTGTCCCCTGCCATTAGTTATATATTTCTTCGTTCAAAAAATTAAATAAAAAAATAACATACAAATGAAAAAGCAACACTCCGTTCTATGACTGCAAAAAAAAATCAACACTCTGTTATATAACTGCCAAAAGCAAAAGCAAAAGCATCTGCACTTTGTTGTATGTCCGACTGTGTCTTGCACTGTTTTTAACTAAACATTACCAGTACGTCTCAGTGTTTTTCTGTTATACGAATGGGTTCTTTGCATGGTTTTTTCTTCTTGTTTATGACGTCTTGAACACTATATAAGAGAGGATTCTTCAGCTCATTTCACACAGAAAAAACAACTCTACTTCTGCTCTTCCTCTGTTTTTCTGTAACCAAAGTTACTATCGAGTTTTCTCAGTTTTTAGTCTCAATCACTGCCAAGTTCTAAGGTGTTCTCTTATATGCTACAACGAGGAACGCTAACGATAGTTGTATCCTGGAGGCAACTCGTCGATAAAGCTATAGCATCCCTCTACAAGAGAAGTAGCAGGCGATATTGTTTTTAGGACAGCGTATATCATAATGCCTCTATTATTCTGCCACAATTGTTGCTGCTACATCCGAAATCAACCATTGGCTCGAGCTAAGTATTACTCTCAGTATTTTTACAATTGTTGTCATTATTTCCAACACAAATTACAAAAGGCCATTTTCCCTGTTGGCTGCCCTTATCTCAGTGCAGGGAACTGAAATATCAGAAACCTCCGACAGGTTGTTCTCCTCGGATGTGATTACATTTGAAGCTAAAGAGCTAAAATCAAAAGCTAAAGCAGAAAAGAGAAAATGTGGCATTAGTCGTGCGTTCTTGCCTGTTTTCTAGCCACACTTGTCTTAAACTGTGGTTAGGCAAATTTAAATTTTTCTTGTTTTTCTTTCGGGTCTTTCCAAGTGTGTTTCGTACTCAGGGACCAGGGTGTATCATTAGTTCAAGGGAAGGTTAGATAATGGTCGATGACCCAATGGGAAATGCCAAATATGCATATTCACAAATTCACAGAAAAACTAAAATTAGAGAGCAAATAGTAATCATTAGTTAATTCAAATTCCCGGTACCATATCATTATGTATGTTAGCTACAGCATCAAAAAAGCTTAGGGAATATTCAGCTGAGACAAACTTTACGGGTCTGGTCAAAATGGAGTGAAACTGGGAACTTAATATCTTGACTTAGAGATCCAATGTTCAGCTTCGGCACACCCAAAAAAAAAATCCGTCCAGCAACATATACCATAGTCAAAATATATACTAAATTTCTGCTACTCCATCAACATCAATGCAGCTGCAGGTGATGCTAGTTACTGCAAGTTCTGTTGGTTTTGCCCCTGATGGTGTAAGAGGTTCCTTTCATCCCAAATTGGACAATCACATGTTGCCTTTTTATTTATCCACACTGCTCCACAGGTATAGCAGAACTCATGACCGCACCTAAAATTCCACCAAAGAGGAAACGAGATGAGCCATGCAAATTTTATATACAGAAGTTCGGACTTGATAATTGAATCCTCAATAGAAAAGATGAAGAATGTTATGGAGTTTGTTGAACAAAATACGGGTTCTCTATAAATAAGATATGCTTGTGAAGGAACATACCAGCTTTTCATAGATCCAACAAAATGATCGTCCGTTGACACAATCAACTGGTCAATCTAGGCCATTCAACATAATAAATTTAGCTTATAAGGTTCCTAAGATGGTGTGGAACTATTGGGCAGTTGTAAAATCCGTCCACTTAACAGAATTTTACATATTCAGAACAAGCACATGCTATAATATGTTTCAAGAGATTCCACAGAATCATGAGTATCGACAGGAATATAGTTGTTTTCCTACAATATAAGGCATCTCATTATCTACTCAATACGAAGAAGATATCAGTTGGTTGGGAGTATCTAAGACCATTATCTTATGTTAAAGTCATATATTTGGGAAGTAAGAGGGTCCGCCTACCACAAATGAACAACAAGCATGTTTTCAGAAAGAGAGTCAGGAGACACAGGTACCTGCAAGTGATGTGGTAGCAACCCCAAACCAATTCAATCATATGGTTGCACTTCTTGCATTGGCGCCAGAGCTTTGTATCGGCAAGATTCTTCAGCTTTTCATCATCCTCAGAGGCTTTCTGCGCTTGATAAGCTTCACAGGTCACGCCATTATGCCATGGAACCTTGCACTTAAAACAGAAATATCCATTGCACTTCATACATTTTCCACAAAGATGTTCATTAGTGGACTGGTTATAAACACATTTTGGGATGTTGGTCTTCGACATCAGGTTAGAGCACTTTGGGTTTGGGCAATAAACTTTCTCTGTCACGGGTATAGAATCCTCCTTTATACGTATGCTCATCATATCAATCAACTTCGGGGTCATAAATTGTTTACAGTTATCAAGATTCAGCATGCTTTTACAGCCATCGAAAGGACATTGAGGCGCCACTCCGTTAAGTAACTTGACTTCCACATGCTGCCTCATACATGAACAACAATAGCGATGTGAGCAACTTTTAACGGTAAAAATTTGCATTACTGATATATCTTCTAGGCAGATGTTACAGGTCTCCTTCATAGTCCTCGAAGTGCTACATTCACCAGACTTGGTAATCTGTAAATCTATGGCATTCCTTGCCAGTTGAAATGCAAACTTGACATCATTCCGTGCCACAAAGAAAGGGCGACAACTGATGAAGTTCCTCTGCAGTAGAGACACCTGATCCACAACAGTCGCAATACATTGCTGATTCACTAGATGTCTCATTGTAATCTGTTTTAAGAAAATATAATTAGTGTTAACAACATATCATACACTTAAGCTGTAAACAAAATTTATCATCCAAAAAGAATCATAAACTCAATCTTTCAGAAACCACAAATGAGATTGTAGAGGAATGTTTCCAAAACCTTAAACATCATTTGTACAATTCATAGGTGGGCGCCGAGAATCATATTAAAACTAACAAGTTTCATGGACTGGCACAACAAACCCTTTTTGTCACATATAAGACAAGCAGCCACTTAGAGTACAGGCAGTCCCATGGATGGACCACCCATCCCTGTAAATGACAGCAATGTGCATAGCAGCATACCCATTAACTTTTGTGCATCCATGAAACCACTGAACCCGTCGTTTTCACAAATTTAGGGAAAAAATAAAAATAAAAGATAAAACCATTAATCACAAATTTAGGGCAATTGAAGAAATGAACTACTCACATATTGGTAAAGCGGGTGGTAATCGCAATAGAAATCAATCCTTTTAATATCCAATGAATAAGCAGCAGTTAAACCTTCAATCAAAGCCTTGGCTTCCACTTTCAATTCTAGCTCTTCTGGTGCAAAACCAGATTTCCAATCACCAATTAATGGTTTGACTCCATCCAAGATAGAATTACCTAACGGATCACAAACAGCAAACCCTATACCAGCGATCTCGACTACCGCATCTCCAACTCTTTCAATACTAAACAAACCCTTGAAGTACAACTTAAAAGGTTCATTATTATGAAAATCATTAGACGAGGAAGAACCTTCCCCAAAGGGTTTCTGAAAGTGATCACCAGTTCTCTCCCACTCTTGTACTGGAATACGACTAATTTCTTTTGCAACTTGTTGATCATGTATCGAACGTTTCAGGTCATCTTTCATTTTGTTGATCTCTGTTTCCCATTGTAGTCTGTCTTTATTTTCTTGTTCTAACTTTTTAAGAAATTCTAAAGTTTGAAGATAACTTATGTTTTGAAAAATCTCTTTTTCGTCACCGATTAGTGAAGCAGTCATTGCTTCTTCTACCTGTAGTGAGAACGCGAAGTCGAGGTCCGTTTCCATGTCTGTATCCGCCATTGATAACTCCCTCCCTCTCTCACTCTCCAAATGGTTTTAGCTTTTAGGGTCTCTCTCTCTGAGTACCAGTCTTGCACTAATTTCTTTATCGGTGCTCGAGAGCTTTTGCATAGGTAGTAACGAAAGTGCTTGGTGATTAAATATGTAGACCCCGGTCAATATAGCGTACTTGGGAAGGTGGAACCGAATTATTATATATATAGTTTCGGGGTAAAATACTCTGCTGTAGTTAAAGTTGTATCAAACTCAAACTGTAAAGCTTTTGACCCAACTGAAAATATTTAGGTCAATAAGAAGTTTTTATTTTATCACACCACCAATTTTTTGTAATTTTTTACGTATTTTAATACACAAAACCCTTATCTTCCCTGGTGCCTCTCTTCTCTCCCTCTGATCCTCTCTCTTTTTTACACGCGGTTCTTCTCCATTCTTCTCCCACGTTCTGATTATCAACTGATTTCGTAGTACAGTCTATTGATTTATTTATTTTTTGTGCGTAGGCACTGTTTTGTTTTATCACGATTTTAGAAGATTTCTCAAAATCTTAATTTTCATTCTTTCTTTATCGGCTCAAAACCTTAATTCCTACTCTCCCTCTTTCTTTATCGGCTATCACCTCCTTTTTTTAAGCATCTTATTCGATTTTGATTTGATTTTACAGGTTAGCTTTGTTAACAATCGATGCTTTAATCAGGCTGCAAAAAGGTCACGGTTAATCAGTGTACAATACTTTTCGGGTTTGTACCGTATTGTTATTTTACTCCATATTTTTATTAGTTATTATTTATTATTTTTGTTAAACTATTATAACGGGTACCTAGTTCAGCTGGCCATCCCGTTCCCTAAAGTTTCATGCGTTCCAGGAGGTCCCGGATTCGTGCCCCCAATAGCGTAATATGGCAGACATTAACATGGAAGGTAATGTTAGTTTACCCCCCTTGTGACACAATCTCAGCCCCCATCCGCTTCGGCTCCCTTGGCTAGGTTATCCATGAGGCTCGCTGGTAGAATAGTACAACAACCTGTTCAATTAATGTAGTAGTATATTGTTGGAGTTTAGCTTGTTAGGTTTCCAACTAGTTAATGTAATACTCTTTATCCAATAATAAAGAAATATTTAAGAATAATATTTTATTAAAACATTAAAAATTAAACTTATGATCCTAAAAACAATTAATAAACTAATAAAACACCAATGTAAAATAAAAAAACAATTAAAATGTTATTGGCATGTAGACCAATTATATCATCAAAGACTGCAATCCTTATTGAAGCTTCATAAAGTGACTAATGGTTATGTCGCTTAAACCTTTCTCTGAATTTTGATATTTTTTATCTAATTGTTACGCGCCTTTAATTCATCAATAGAAATGTCATGGAGATCGTGATACATCATATTTTCAAAAAATAATAATAATCAGGGTTAATCATTTTTTTCCAATAGGTTCCCATATTTTAAGTACCTTATGTAATTTTGTTGGTGCTTTAGGTATAAATAGGTATCGATCTACTTTAAAAAAAAAAGGGTATCGATCAAGCATATGAACTTTCATACTTTTTTTATTTTTTTATTTTTTAAAAGCAAAAAGGTTAAACTTACATAGTACCAGTTATATGATACAGACCAAGCTATATGGCTAACATTAGTTTTAGCCCATTGGGCTAGATCGTGAGCAACTCCATTTGCAATGTACAATTAACAAATACAAATGAGAGAAACTTAAACTTGGGGATTAAGGATCTAATATGTTGAAGCAGACAATGAGTTCTTTGGTCTCTCATGAAGGATTTGTTTCTTTATTTACTCCAAAACGGCTGAAACGTCACTCTCCATAATAATTTGATCAATTTTTTTCTCCAGAACCACCATAAAAGCATCTCTGATTGCTCGAGTCCCTGCTTCCTCTGCAAAAAACATACCAACTAAGTTGATTGAGCATATACGTATACAAATTTATGATTTGAGTCTCTTAGGATGAATCATATTCCTCCATTATGAAAATTTAGGTTTCAAGCACCATTAGCATTTATTGAAGTCCAATCCTTAGGTGGGATCACCCAAGATGAACCTAGTTGTGGTGAGATTTTTTTAAGAGAATGACTTTCTTTTCCTCTCTTTTGTATCGACTGAATGAGAGAACTGAGAAGAGAATGAGTTTTCTGCGAAGGGTGTATAGGCTAGGTATAGGAATTTGCACGTGCAGTACACACGCTATCGGATATAAGGCTAACGAAAACTCTTTTAACCGGTACCGTTACGTTAACGGAAAAATATCCGATATGTTATCGGAACCGGATATCCTATAACCGTTATGTCGAATATTAACCTAACGGGTTACGGATATTTTGAAACTGCTAATGGATTACGGATATCCATTGACAGGCCTACCTGCGTCATTTCTCGAACAGGAGATTAGTTTATTTTCTATTTGCTATTGTTTGTTTTCATTTTTTTGTTCCGGTTATCTGAAAAATAAAAAAATATTATATGACACTCGCTATTTGATATACAAATCTAGCAAGAGTTTGTGAAAATTTTGCAGTTGATTATCTAAAATTTAATATCTTCTTAGTTCAATAAAATTAAGTTTGTGCAGTAGGATATTTTCATCGTCTTTGGCAACTATAGACATGTGTATATAATCGGTAAAGTGCGATCTTATATAGACTTTACTCCTTACGCTTTTCCATGTGATTTTCATATCAGGGCATGTATCACGTAAGATTTAATTAATGTACACGAAATAATAAATAGTGATTTTATCTACTTGTATCACTATAATTTGCTTGGCTTAATTATCCAATTAGTTCTTGCATAACTATGTACACCACGGCTCCTTGTTGCTACATCAAAGTTCAAACGATGGATAACAAAATCCCTCCACCGAAAGAACAAAAAGGAAATGTCAAAATAGCTAATCTAATGATGAAAACGAAAAACTAAAAGAGAAAGAGAAAGATAGATATTAGAAGTGAAAGTTGTACGACAGAGCGAGTAGGTAATCTCTTGTGGGGAGCACCCGATGATCTCATAAGCCTGTATAAGATATATATGCAGACAATATCTATTAGATTAGATGAGGGAAATAGAAGAACAAAAACAATCCATCAATGAGTAGTAGTGTAAAAAGTTTTAACCATAGATGACACCACTATATAATCCAGACCGCAACTTGGAAAGAATATAGGTGCAACTTCTCAACATTCTTCATGTATTTCTAACACGTTGGTGTAGGTATTCAAATACATACGTACCACTCATTAATATTAGCCTCAAAACATGAATCTAGTTCGCTACAATTTTGCAGTAAGTCCAATCATTCTGGAGAGGCAATAGCTATAAGATGCAATAAACACCAAAACATCATCTTCCTTGAATTTTCAATGAGAATTACAAAACCAGATCGAGGCATTAAAATCAATTTCGAATTTCAATATCTCATATCAGTATTTGGCTCCATGTCCCGACATTATGCAAGCAAAAATTCTCCCTATACGCGCCGATAAAAGTTCTCCGATAAATGACCATTAATAAAAATCAACATAAGACCCGTGCTTAAAAAAAAAAAATAAAATACCCTAATAGTATTTCCTCTAAATGAAGCATTAGAAACGATAGAGTAGATTACCCAATCTTGGAGCAGAGAAGCAGCGGCGATCGTCTTGTGATGATCTGCAAACAAAAACACAACGATTAGGAAAAAAAATATAAGCATGCCAACAACAAAACCCTACTTATTATAAGAAAATCAAACCGAAGGAGAGAAGCCCAACCAAGCAATATGATTTAGCTTTGGCTTGCACGTTTTAGAGAGCAAAAATGACACACCCAACCAAGAAAAAACAGTATTTTTGGCAATAAGATAGGAAATTAAACAGAGATATTTGGAAGTAAAATTGTATCTACCAAAAAAAAATCGAGAAAATGTGATTTTGTTTATTTTGACCAAGCATCAAAAACCTAAAAACCCCACGCCATTTCTCACTCCACGTCGAGAGTTGCGGTAACCTCTCCTCTCATTGGCCGGTGAACGAAACCTTCGCTACTGATTGGCTGAAAAGCAAATTATACCCCTACATTTTGTGGCCGTTAATTTTTAATAGGATTGGCTCGATCTGAAGCTCCAAATTGATCGGTAGCGTACACCCTCTTGTTTTGTTGGGTGTCGACAAAACCCTTGATCCTGATTGGTTGAAATTTTAGTGATACTCTTACACTTACACATTTATTTTAAAATCTGAACCGTGGGATTTTGTCCATATATTTTTGGACAAACCATATATTTTATAAACGTGTATCCTTCAATTTGAGAAACAAATCTAATACTTTAAATCCACGTTTCATCCTTACCATTACTGTTAAAACTAATTAGAGAAACAAATCTAAGATTCCTAAACTACTGTAAATACTTAATATCTATGATCTCATGCCAAATTTAGGCGACAAAAAATAAAATATTTTCAAAAAGAAAAAAAGAAAAAAAATTCTTCAGCTAATTTTAGAAGTTTAAATTTATTTCTTGACATAGCTTCTTCAGTATTAAATTTATTTCTTGACATAGCTTCTTCAGTAACCATGTACATACGAGACGCCTTTTGCAGAGTTGAACTATACAGACCATTGACGAACTTTATCTAGGGATTGTATATGAGTATTTTAGCCCTAAAATTCTTTTTGTTTTCTCAAATTTCTCAGGTTTTGATCCATTTTTCATTGTTTCATTGGTATTTAGGTCTATGTTTTGTTGAGAAGAACAAATTAACAAATCGTTGGTATCCCTGCTTCGATCTATAACAAGGTAACCTTTGTTCTCTTCTTTTTTGTCCTTTTCTTTTTTTTTCCTTAATGTTCGGGTTAGAAGAGACATGCAACAACGTTTAAGGTTACAATACTAAATAAGAACCAATGGAAGTTGTTTTGTCATAGAACTGGGAATATGTTTATTTATTTTTACAAAAGGTCTGTATCTTAGTATTCTTTTTTTTTAGTCTATATGCAACATCTGTTGATTGTGCTATGATGAGCAACTCATACGTACTATTTGGCTAACATATAGGTACATCATGTTAAAAGATTTTTCCGGTTTCTAGACTATGTTATTTTTGATCATTTGAAAGATGGCTCGAGTTTCGCATCGGCGAAGCAAATATTTTCTTCAAGCTCCCCCTAAATTATCAATATCTAGATATGGGCCTCCCGTGGATGCTGTGCTTGGTTGCCTAAGCAGTTTGCATGGGATGGATGGAGACACAAATGGAATGTCCTGATTTAGCGAGGGTAAGCAAGTCAGGTTTTGTTAAAACTGTTATTATAAATTTAGAGATCTCATGTGCTGCAAAATATTGAACACTGGACAAAGTTGGATGTGCTCCTTAGAATCAACATATTTGAGTGGAAGTGGTTACTCCTTGATGACCTTTTCTTTTTAATTTATGAGCAGGTCTAACCATAAATTGGTAATTTGTTTGATTTTCTAATTATATTAATACCTTAATATTGGAAGGAGAAGAAGACGGTACCTAAAAATTGTTACAAACTCGCTTCACCAGAGAATTACAAGGTAAACTGCTGAATGTGTGCATAGATATATCATGGACTTTTAGGCATCAAGATAAACATGATGTTTCTTAATCTACTTTGAATTGCACCCTCTCATGGACAGTAAGTACTCCTCTCCAAAACATGTTTATCATTTCGGTCTTTAGCTATTTAATTTTGATTTAGATGAAGGTGTTTAGGTAGTTTCTTAACAACGGAATTTGATTACTAAATTTTTATTTTGTAACGGTTGTTCGAAATATTATGTGGTTGTGGTCGGCATCTAAAGGTATTATATTATTGATTGAGATATACAATTGAATTAAAGAGTAGGTGTTTGATGAGAGAGAAATTTAAGTTACTGGTGGGTTAGTAATATTAGTGCCTAATTTTAACTTTTGATCCATTTTACTATGTTTTATTCACAATTTAGTGGTGTGGCCGTGTGGGTGTAATTTAAGTTACTGGGGTTTTAAAACTTACTGTCCTAAATATGATTGAAGCATTTTATGCTGGGTTTTATAAAAGATGAAGCTTAATAAAAATTGTCATCGGCCACATGTTTGATTATGAACCATACAATGAAATGGGAAAGTTTGAGTTTATTACAGTTACTATCTAAAGTCATTACTGGTAGGTTCCAACAGTATGTTACTGTCTAAAATGACAGTTCCACAGCGGCATATCATATCAATTGCTGATACTATGATTTTGTTTGGTTACCGTCCTTCATTTTTTCATTAGTTATTTTTAAAGAACTTCAATGACATTATAACAATTTTTTCTCTCAAATGGATGAGCCAGTACAGTGCGCTCAATCAGTCATTTAAGCTCTTAGAATCGTAGGCCAGCAGTCATCTAACGCTCTTGGCTAGAATCTTAAGCTTATAACAGTCAACGAGTACTCTTAAAATTAATCATAGGCTACACGGGCTCAAGAAGTTTAGCAGTAGGAGTTAACGTGTGAACTTTATCTATTGAGTGTAAGTTTTTGTTGATTGTAGTGCCCCACTTTTACTAACTTCGATCAATCCTGCTTTAGAGCATGTAAAGAGATTATTCTAGAGTATGAAACTTTGGGGCCCTTGACAGCATTATTTGTAACTCATTGGTAATGGTTGTCTATTTTCAGGTCATGGTTCCTTGAGATGCCCCTGGCTTGATAAAGCTTACATCGGTGAGACAGTTGTTTCTTTCACCTTTGTATTGGTGAGATTTCTTCCGGCAATCTACTCAATGTATTCTTTAAATGGTTGATGAATGTGCTTTATTGTTTCATATATGTATTTGATCGTCATATGGCCTTCGTTCCACTGGATGGTGGAATCCTGGAATATGTGTTACATCCAAAGATCAATGAAATGATTTTCAGTTCATAATCATGATTGATATAATTTAAGTGTGTTTGGTAGCATGAGGTATTCTCTCTGTGAAAAACTTAGTTGGTCCAGTTACTTTGCTTTGGCATTATGGGGAGGCTAATTCCTTTTAGTTAGTTGTTTTATGGCTCAAAGAATTAAAAACTAAATTTGGTTAAAATGTGTTGTGGTAGTGAAAGGTACATTTAGTAGTTCTGCACTTCCCTTTTGTTGTTCGATGCTTATTCAGGCTTTTTTCATTGATTAAGCTTTATTTATTGCAGGATAGGTTGAGAAAGGTATAGCTGTATCATTTTTATGCATCTGCATGAAAAGCATGCCAATTAGGTTAGACACAGATCTGTGATAGCAATAAAGTGTGTATACAAATAGTATCGTTGTTGTATTTGTGGTCTGGCGAGTAAAATTGGCAACACAAACAGCAGGCTCAAAACACCCACTCATTCAATGAAACAGTCTACCTTTTGTAATTAAAACCTTGCTCTAAACAATGTTTACCATCTAAGAGATTCTTTGTCTGTGTTGTGCCAGTAATCTTCATATTCATCGGTGGATAGTTAATTTCATTTGTAATGCTAAGACTGATAGTAACAGACTACAATCCCGGCATTGATCTTCAACTTTCACCTACTTTTCATTTTGTTTCCCTCCTGAAAAGTACCAGATAGCCTAATTTTTATTGTAGGTCTTATCCTTAAACAGGCTGCCAAAAGGAATGCTGTAGAATTCACCAAAGCTAGCAGTAAACACCAGGTGATGCTAATAATAAAGTGGTTCATCCTGGTGAGATTTCATAATTTCGTATTTGACGGGTCATATGAATTAGGGACTTCAGGCCCGTAAACATAACTTATGGGTAAGACCAGTGGCGGTTTTGTGTATCCGTTAGCTCTTTCCTGATGTAAGAAATAAGTTTTGAATGTAGAGAATGGTCAATATTTAGATGAACCAAATGTCCTTATAATTGATAAAGTGATTTTACAGTGCCTGGACTTCTTCCATTTCTAGGATGACAGTGGAGGTGAGTGGAAACTTCCTGAGTGGTATTACTCACAAAGGTATTACTTTTTCGCTCTATTTTAGAACTGCTTTTCTAGTTTTACAGCCTCCTAAGTTTTGTCATTGATGTCAAAACTGAGACAATGAAGGATCCTCTTGCTTTCAAGACTTTAACAAGTACAGTGAGAGCAACCTTCAACTACAATGTGATTAAAACTTTCTCCGTGGTAAGCATCTTTCCTGAAAAGACTTCGTTCATAATATTTTGTTTTCATGCATCTCACAGTTTTCGGATTCTCATTCCTTCTCATTCCAATTAGACCCCTGAAAACAAGCACATATACTATAGCTTCCTAAGTTTTGTCATTGATGCCAAATTGGAGTGATGAATCTAATTATCTCAACTCCCGACAAACAAGATTTCTAACTTCTCCTTTTGTCTAGGTCACTTCCTTTTTTTATTTTTGAGTACCGGGAATATCCCCATTCATATGTCCAAGATCCATATGTGTTTCTAGAATCAACAAATAGGTGTTTAAATTGGGTGGATAGTTACTGAATACACATAACAATTATAGCCACTAACTAAATTGGCCTTCCTTATAGAAAGTAGGCCTTACTAACTAAAGGCTCGCATTGGGAAACAAATAGGAGATGAAATAAAGTTAAGGTAGGAAAATGCCATGCACGACGATGTCTTCTCTGTTATTGAAGTACCTCAAATATCTTTGAAAGTTATATCTTTCTTTTAACTTCAACACTGGACTGTTGTACGTCTTCTCTAATTGCTCATTCGAGACGGGTAAGAAAAACATTCTCAGATACCTCAACATTGGGGTGGTGTCGCACAAAGCAACTTTCTTTAATTAAATTGTCCATATACGGATGAACAAGTTGTGTTCTGTGGAAACATTGATCGTTCATATACATATCCCGTTCCTTGAAGAGAAAGAGATTATTATCTTGAAGTTTCCTATTTCACCTTTTAATGTCACTCTTCTGCTTCTTATTGCTTACACTTCTTTAGGGGACCAGTGTCAAGTCAGAGGGCCGTTGGATGGTGTGTACCTGCATGAGGACCGGGAAACCACCCCTGCTATAATTGACAATTGTTCGAGTCTCGAAGACAAATATGACGTTCAAGTACACAATCTTACTTATTTTAATTCCTTATTTTGTAAGTTTTATATTTGTTGGACGCTTTATCATTTTTAACAGGTCAATATCCATACAGATACATTGAATGAATCTGGATGCGTAGAACATACTATAACTACTTTTAAGGATATAGTGATCCGTACTTACCACAGGTGAATTTTTACAATACCTTTCTTGGTCATTCAATTTTTATATCAAAGTTTAGTGGATTTCTTAAATAATTACCCAATCTTTTGTTGAACAGTAAAGGTGCAGGTTGCAGTCATGCTCCAGATATTATCAAAGCGTGTGCCATAAAAATGTTTTTCCTTGATCTACCAACCCATACCGTCCTTTTATTTCGAATATAGTATGATGTCAATGGTTTTTTGGATGAACTTCGAATTTTCTCTATGCAGTTCAAAGTCTGGTAACCAGGTATGTATATATTTCTTTTTGCAGTCACTGCAGACATCAAGTTATTTTTTCATTCATTTGTAAAATGGATAATATAGGTTTCATTTATAATTATCGTTGATGATCTGGAGAAGGTCTCATCGTTGTGGGAATTTGATGAGAAAACTGAGTCGTGCATGAATATGTATGTTTAATCAATGGATTTTACGGAAGCACCTGGTTTCATATTTTATAGAAAAGGTATTGAATTCGGTTACTTGAGTCATCCTTATTTGTTTGTTGCCTAATACATCGGCCGTTTAATCTTTCAGATATTAGTTCTGTTCTTGGAATATACGTAGATATAAGTGGATCCTGACCAATAGAATCTCGAAGACGTCTAGAACCATATCTTTCTTTTTGTCCATTAGCCATGTAACAAAACCAACAACTATAACTTTTACAATATGCTCATTTAATTTTCTTTTCATTTGGTTTTTTAATCTTAGATGGCCTGGATCATGTCATAACACAGGCTTTTACAATTCTACATATGACCCATGAGATTCTGCCTAAGTAAGTGTGGGTGTAATAGGAGGATGAAGTCATGATATTTTTGAGAGTAAATGAAAATATTTGCAGAAGAAAATGATTCTAGAGTATTCTGTCTGAGCTGCTCAAACACCAAGCTGATCTCATTTATAGTTTATAAAGTGTAAAATTGATCGACTTGAAAATGCGTTCGAAAAACATTAATTTTGGAACTAGGTAAGATCCATAGTTAGAAAGGAAATTAAGATGTCTCGACTATGTTTTTAGTTTTTAGAAACAAAGTGACTCATCGTGCATCATCAAAGTTATGATAATTGACTCATTTGAGTGAAAAGATTCCATGCCGAATCGCTGATGGTGCTAAATGGTCAAAGAAGTTGATGGAGTATATTCTCAATTTGTAGTGTTGACAGGTCTTATGTAAATTTAGGCTAATGAATTTGGTTGTGTTCTTTTTTGTCCAACAGATGGAACAGTTGGATTATTGATGAGAAAATGAACTGAGAAACTGGTAAGTATGTGCTAGAGCCTTCTTTGGAATATCCTTGGAAAACAGATTAGCATATACTTTTTGGGCAGTGCAAACTTATGCGCAACATCGTCCAACGAGATAGTTTTTTTATTTTGTTAAACTTATCGTTCTTTCTCTGATCTCTGTAAAGTTTTCTTTCACGTATCATGATATCTTATCGTTTTGTGCATATAAGCAATAGGTGTTAATCATACAGTGTTCGGGCAGGTGCATCAGCTGAGAATGTTGGTAGCAATGGAACACGAACTCGGGCATGCTGTCATCGTTCTAACTTTTTTTTTCCTTTGCTCTGTAGTTTAATAAGTTGGTTTCCGTGGTTTATGAGCAACACCACATAATATTTGAATTTAAATGAAAATAAAATTAGTATACTTGAATTTTATTTTATACTTAAAAATAAAATTGGTTTATGTGGTTTATTTAAACTGGTATTCAACTTTGCTTCCAGTTAATCTAAGAAAGTGAAAAAGTTTGGTGGCATTTCTCCTCCATGCATTTTTAATTACCTTTGTTGGTTCGTATATGCGATATTGATGTTTTTCTCTTTTGGCATCAATTGAGTTCTGCAATTGGAAAAAATCCACACATAAATGTTATATATAGTTATAAACACAAATAAGCAAAGAAGATTAAACAAACCAGAGAGAAATTATTATACGATGGAAAAAAGTTACACACACGAATAATTTTTTTTATATCTAGGCAAGCAAAACTCCACCTTTACCTTTGTGCACAAAGAGAGTGTCACAATGTCGAATAATCTCACTCAACTAATCCAATGTGATCAAAAATAATTATTCAGCTAAATAAGTATTAGTATTAATTTTTTTTTTGAACCGACTACTTTTAAAACATATAGTTATTATCCGACCCTCTGGTGTCAAACTTTAAATCGTGACAATTTTGAATTTTACAGAATTCATTATAATTATTAATCTACGGCATGATAGTTGTGCCTCAATTATACTATGTAGTTCTTTTAAGCTTATTTTTTGTTTGTCATGTTGATTTAGACCCGGTTATGCGTTTCACTAATTTTTGGTGAAGATTATCCTCGGATTGACCTAGGCTAGAGATCAAGTTATATAATCCGAGGATAATCTTCTTTTTGCGGTACAAATGGTGTTTCTCGAAAACAAGACTAAAATCTTCTCGGCAAAAGGAAACTTTATGTGGGATATATTACCCTTCGCCATTTGCTGGTGTATTTGGAAGAAAAGAAACTCACAGACTTTCGAAGGAAAAGAGATGAAGATTGACGGGATTATCCAAGAAAATTAAAGCTACAATTTTGTATTGGGCTATCCATTTTAAAGCGTTGGAGGGAATCCATTTCGAGGACCTTATGTGCAGATGGGAAGTTGTCGTGAGAAATTGAGGAGATAGGGTTGGGTTGGGGTTTAGGCTGTCACTTTGGCCTAAATGCAAAGGCTTCTGTGTTTTATTTTTGTCTCTGTAGTTCATTATTCTTTCATCTTCTTAATATATATCTATCTATTTTTGCTGATAAAAAAAAAATCACATGTTGGTTCGTTAATTTTTTTTGCTCATGTTTTAAGTTTTATGTTTTACATGTGAAGAACCGATTAGGATTTTTAATTTTTGCTTTGCCAGGCTTTGAAATTACAATCTTACAGAGAGCATGATCTGATTCTTTGGCAGTGTTTCTCCCAAAATTAGCAGTCACCCAAATGTTGTTTCTTATGTGTTTCACTAATTTTTGGTGAAGATTATCCTTGGATTGATCTAGGCTTGAGATGCCTAACTTTTTTTTATTTATCCTCGAAGAAAGAAGGCAGAGAAGTAACAGACTCCCTCACTGCTCTTTGCTTACAAATGATCAAAATAAATTTTTGGCCAACATGTCATAACATCAACATAAGTCGGAGACTCTAAGTTTTGAGATGCCTGACTTTGAAGCAACTCTTTTTTCTTAGGTCAGGATCCACGAGGCGAAACTCAGGTTGGACCCAAGGTTAATTGACTTTAAGCTGCATAGGTGGTCAAGGAGATAACTGCATCGGGTGAGGTTGGCTATCCATATTCCTTTTATGCAATTTTCTTTGCAATTTCAATGATATTTCCAATATTTAGGAACATTACACCTTCGATCCGTGGATGTTGCAATTTACAGGAGATTATTGCTTCATACTTTTCGTGCCTTCAGTGCGAACGATACAGTAAATAGATTGACACTGCGCTGCCTTGATAAGTTGTTAGGTGAGCCAAAAATGTTTTTATTTTTTTCATTCGATCACGGGTCGGGCAGGGTGTTGGTTTTACTGTTTTAGCAATGGACGGAGTATTTGCCTATGTTTTTAATGATTACCATCGTTTCTGTGTTAAATATATAGGGTGGACGTGTGTATCAGGGATTTGTATTCCAGTTTTGTTGAGAAATCTGTAACAAGTACTCTAAATAATAAAACAATTAAACATAATTATTATTTCATGTGTTTTGGATTTTGCTCATACTCTCACAAGATGTTGCGTATAACCATTTTGTGTATTCTAAATAACCAAACAATCTAAACAGAATTATTATTTCATGTGTGGTTTGAGTATTTTTAATATGTACTATTTGATAGATAACTTAATATTTCTTTTGTATTTACAGGGGATACATGATAGAAGCATTTTTTGGGTGTTCAAGAATTACAAAACTTTCTTGGTCATGGCTTTGTGTGAGAGATGACAAAAATTAGGCTGCCAATTTCTTGCAGTTTAATGGTCTTGGCCAAATAGTTTTTTAATTCTTGGAGAGGGAAAAATATGTATAGGGCACGTATGTGTCGAGTGGTATTTTACCTTTTACTGATGCTTTGAAGATTTATGAGAAAAAATAACGATGGGCTAATGGCTTTGGCTTATAGCAAAAAATAATTGAAATGGCCCGTTTGCAGTTGTAGGTTAATGGTCTTGCTTTCTGGAACGAGCAATTATTGGTAGCTGCATATAAGTAGGAATTACTTAAAACACCATGCTATCGAAACATTGTGTGAGCATTGGTAACAATTTATACATGCATAAAGTAATGAATTTGAGTGTTTTTTAAATAAAAATATGTAGCCCACTGAGCACACATGTGTGTATGTGTGTTTGTTGCTCACTTGAAACACTTCAGTTACAGGAAATTCAATTGCTAATAGTAATACATTTGCATTTTTCTTTTTTCCGCTTCTATCATTTTCAATGAATGAGGAATTATGTTTTGCACGTGGGTTGAAAGAACGGATAATTTTGTATCTGAGCTTTAAAATGTCATACTAAGAATTAAAGAAGCTATGAGTTTTTTGTACAGTTGGTTCTTTAAATTGCAGAACCATGGGTAGAGTTGGTCCTTATGAGTGTGAATATAATTATTCCAGAACCATTGGTTTCTAGACTCATGAGTACACTTGGTTCTTTAAAATTTTTGCTCATATTTTAGCTTTTGTGTTTTACCTGTTAAAAACCGATTATGATTTTTAATTTGTGCTTTGATTTTAAGGGAACCACCAGGCTAATTTTGTATCTGAACTTTAAAATGCCATACATGTAATTGATGAAGCTATGAGTTTCGCAAAGATGCTCAAGTAATTTCTCTCTTCTTTTCATTCACTTTTTATTCCATCCAACAATAGGTATTGCAAAAGTAACGTATTTAACATTTAAAATAGCAAAAATAAAATCTAAGGAAAATTCAGAAGTTTGTGTTTAATTAAATATTACTGCCCTGTTCCCTCTATGTTGAAAGGCAATCCCATGGTTCAACTTTTTATATTGCAAATAAAATTTAAAGATCAAATTACTGAAGGAACGCCCGTAATGATGAGTTGAAGAGGGAACGCGATTAATGGCCAAAGTTGTACATAATACACAGACCATTACTTCTTTCAGTGGTCTTCGTCCACTAGCACATTCGCCTTTACTTAAAGTATATACATTCTAAATCAGTTTCTCCATTCAGTTAGTATAATAACATGCTTTTGATTGGTACTGCAGTATCCTTTTTTGTGGGTACTGGTGGAGCAGTATTACACATTGATAAATCTCTAAAACCATGAGTTAAGGCAGTAAATTGCAACTGGGAATAATACTTGGTAGTGTAGGCAACAAACAGGAATAATGTTACACAATATGGTAGCGAAGTGCAACTGTAGATTATGTGTACTATTCTTATGTTGATGGAACATTTTTTCCGTAGTAGTGAAGTTGAATCATTTTTTGACTTCCTTTGTCTATCAAATGCCAAGCATCCAGCAGATAATATCACAGCATCCTAAAAACCCAGCGCAATCAAGCCAGGAAAAAAATTGAAACTTGACCAAGTTAATTAGTTGTTGAATGTCTCAGTCAGGAAATAAACCTTTTGGTAGCATTGGTTATTCTTTTCACCATATCAGGTACATGTAGTTAGCATTATAATTTTTATTTGAATTTTATTTTAAAATTCATAGAAGTTTTCAGATTTCTCATATGAAACTCAAGAGAATACGCAGTTTGCTATCTCCATCAGATGGTAGCACGGCTAGCTAGAGTAAGTTAATTAATTAAGGTTCGACGAGGTGTGTGGGTATTTTTAGTAGGGAGAATGAACTATGAACTTAGAATTTGTATTAGTGGGTGTCTCTTGATCAAGCAAAAGCAGTATATATGACATGACTAAATGTGAAAATCCATTTCTTTTATATTTGCTTTTGCTGACTGAAGTTAACACTTTTGCAATCAATCATGCTCAACTGCCATGTCACAGAGGGAAAAATTGAAGCTCTTAGACAGTCATGCTCTGGCCGTTAACTTGGGCGGAGGGATAATCATCTAATTGCAATCTATCCTTATTAAGAGAAGATAAATGTTTAGTTTCTTTCAGAAATAACGAAACTCGCGAAGTTCTTGGCCATTGCAATTTGTTCTAATTAAGAGATTATAGATAAAGAAATTTTAGTTTCTTTCATAATTTTTTTTAATCACTCAAACTTTGAACGGAAATGGGTGAATTGTATTCGAAATTGCTAATCTAAATGATAGCCTATTACGAATCAACCACAGGTTACTATATACTCAACATTTTTCTAAAAGCTAAGTTGTTGAGCTATTTACAGTTGAGCACCCCATCCCACAAAGTGGGGTTCAAATATGCAATGAAACTATTTGAGAAATGGTTTTGTAATGTAAAACGAAATGGCATGGGCACTTTTTAAAGAGATTCAAAGAATTGACAATACTGATATCTATGTTCTTCCAGTTCAGCACTGCTATGAGTTTTGGATATTTTGTACAATATAATATGGTAACCTGTGTATATCTAAAATGCGTCTATGTTATCCTTTTCATGTTTTCGTCTTGATCATTTTATATTTTTGGTTATATAGAGAACTCTTTGCAGTTAAGAAATGAGAAGGTTACAAAAGAATTCCAATTTTATATCTAAATTATAATAGTAAATTAATATTTTTTCCCGAAAGCTATAAGTTCTTTGCAGTCCGAAGGTTTGGTTTTCGTTCTCTAAAGATTTTGGACAGTTCCTTCAACGTATTTAAGCAGTTCTCTCTGCTAAATCTAAATCTTTGAACCACGTTCAACGCGCCTAAGAAGTGCTCTCTACCAAGTCTGTGAGCCTCCACTATGGTAGAGATTAATTTATCTTTAAAGACTTCCTTTTAAACAGGTACGGGTTATCTCCCCTGACAAAGAACTTTTAGATTATATCACCTGCATTACGCCTTTCACATATTGCTTCACATGGATCGGAGTTAGTGTCTCGAAAACTTGCAATTTTAACATTTGTAGATATGCGCAAGTCACAAGACGCAACATGTACACTCTCGACATTAATAAAGCTTTCTCTACAGTAACGCTGCATGGTCACTTCTAGCATTTCACATTTCTTTTTGTTTTGTTTTGAAAATTTCATTTCAAAAATTTGCATGTGATATACTATATATCTTCCAAAACTTTTACAGATAAAATTGTTGGATAGGATAATTTGTTAATAAAATAAAAAAAAGGTTTGACAAAAAAACATGTAATTATGTTTGATTGCAAATATTCATAGGCGTATAAAATTTAATTATTTTAAATCCAAAATTTATGGAGTCAACTTCTTTTTAATTATTTTAATATTTGCCTATAAAATTAATACTTGAATTTAGGTTTATAATATCAAATTTATATCATCAAATTATTAGATACCCAAAGGGTATCAGACTTCCCTATCCTTTAAAAGATCAACCTAATCAAAGACGGTTCAAAAATAGTCTAAAGCATTTAACCACGGGCGCGGGGCGAAGCCCCGCCACACCAAATTAACTGATTCCATCGGCCCCGGTGCGTAGCACGGGTTATATACTAGTTGTATTTAAGAAATCTTTTGCAGTTTTGGTTAGTTATATTAGAATAAGAAAATGTAGATATTTACCGATGGAAGAAAACTCCTGAAAGATTTGCAATTTACTCATTGAATGTAAATATTTAGAATTTTGTTACTGTTTCGCATTTCCGGAATGATATTCTCTTGTACCAATGGAAAGAATAATAAGGGAGAAAATTAGAGAAATTAAATCCACTTGGAACCTTTGAAACAGATTAGAGTTTTGGATTGGGAAATTGCAACAAAAAATTTATATGTAAATGTTCTAAAACACAAATAGCATGGAACAAAATAATGAATTTATCACCTTATCAATACACGTCATCATCGCATGCGCCGATCTGTCTTCAATATAGTGAGTAGTTAGAAGAGATACACAAGCATCTATAGATCAAAAATCCACATTAACCGATAATCTACAGATCAAAATCCAAATTAACTGATAATCTCTAAAAAAAATTGAAAAGAGAAAAAGAAAAACCCTAGCAAAAAAATGTGAAAATGATGATACCTTATCTTTGCTAGAGTGCTTTATATAGAGCGCATCAAATCCCAAAATTTCCAAAAAGTAAAAGTCTCGGTAAGGAAATAAAATCCTTAGTTTAAGAAATAATATATATCCCAATAGTTTAAACTTTTGTAATTTTGGAAAGAAATATTATTTTCATATCACCGTAATTAGTGGTCGTAGATATTTTTGCATAAAAATATATTCCGTATCAAGACATAACAAAATTAGAAATTGGTTTTATTTGGTTTATTTATTTTTATTTTAGCCTTTTTTTTAATTATGGTATGAACAATTGAAGAAAATAATATGAAAAATAAGGTTTATTATTTTGTTATTGCTTGAATTTTTTGTGGCTTGTGTTTAAGAAATAACATATCCTAATAGTTGAAACTTTTGTAATTTTGGAAAGCTATATCATTTTCATATCACTATAATTAGTGGTCGTAGATATTTTTGTATAAAAATATATTCTGTATCAAGACATGACAAAATTAGAAATTGGTTTTATTTGGTTTATTTATTTATTTTTATACTTTTTTTTTTTAATTATGGTATGAACAATTGAAGAAAATAATATGAAAAATAAGGTTTATTATTTTGTTATTGCTTGAATTTTTTGTAGCTTGTTTTTTTATTAGCTTGCTTTAGATTTCAATTCTTGCTTCATTTTTTATTTTATTTTTCAGATTCTAACAATTTTGTAATTTTTACTTTTGAACAGGACCAATGTAGAATTTATTTGCAATAAAGACACAACATCGGATTCAAAGGTTAGCATCCACGACCAATTTGATCAATTTTATTTATTTTCTAAATTTTATCAGAAATGATTGATAGAGGGGAATTGTAATTAGGAAAATAATGATTTAGGAAAATAATGATTTTGGTAACATTGTTATTTTAAAGATAATTGCAATAGGAAATAAAAATTATTTTCCTTTCCAAAACCTAAAAACATTACCAAATATAAACAATGATGGGGCCAGAATCAACCAGAAGCTCCGGTTAACCACAACGTTCGAAAAAACTCTATTTTTATATAGAGAATTTTGTAGGTGACCAGGATAGTGAACACTTTATTGAAGATTTTTCTCCTGATAAGCAATAAAAATCCCATGCATGTGGTGAAATCTCTTAAAATATGAGTTTGTTCATCGTTTTGTTTATTAAAATCTATTAAATATCTGATTGTGTCATCTTCGAAAAGCTGAACCTTCTTCTTCATTTGGAAAACCACCAATATTCTGAAATTATCTAAACAATTAAATGTGTCCATGTTACATGAAATATGCAACAAAAATTCATCCCTATTCTGTATGAAATAGATACATAATGTAGTTTACAATAACAAATCCATAATGAAACCAAAAATTTTCAGAGAAATAGGATGTATCTAGGATTTTTACACTTTTTGAGTTTTGCAATGAAAAGCTTCCATCTTAATTACAGTTTCTTAATATTCACTCCTTGTTGTTGTTGTTAAGCTCATACTTACGTCTTAGATATGCTTAAGCTTTTATGTACACATCTCTATTCGATGTAGTTTACCTATACATCTTTGCGTCACACTGTATATATGATTGATAATCAATGGTTGGTTTCTAATGCGGGTTCAATTCTATCATGTCTTCTCAGTGTGTATCGCGGATCCATCTGGGTTGATGGCATATTGTTCTTACAAGGGAGTTGATAGGTTTCAAGCTGATGTTACCATTGGAAATGGAAGATCAATTGTCCCTTTTAGAAGGGTTATTTGTGCAAAAAAGAGGGAGATCAATTGTCCCTTTTAGAAGGGTAATTTGTGGTAAGATACTATGAAGGTTTTTTTCGTTTTTGTAATTTGAATGGATGGGATTTGGTTAACTTTTTTTGTTAGAATGCTAAGAGATAGATACCAATTCCTGTCTCCAAGTTTTTGTTGTTAGAACTAAAGTTTAGTGTTGATCTTATTTACCACCAGGTGAAATATGTGAAACTTTTGAGGTACGAGAGATGTTGTTAGAAGTGAAATATGTGCAGGGACAATGTTATACAATGTAAGATTATATTGTTGCCAATTGCAAGGCTACCATTGAAGCAGGGAGGTACACGCTCTTCTTGCTATACCCACATGCTTTTAAATATTTTGGATAGATAGATCCAAGTGTAGTTTCTGTCTTAGCTCAAATGGAGGAGCACATGGTTTTCACCCATGCTGTTGTGGGTTCGACTCCCACAGATGGGATAATTATTTTAATAAGCTAAAGGCTTAAATTCTTTCTGTATCAATATATAGCGTGAAATAGGTACATGATAAAGCATGCCATACATGCTTCCGGTACCAATAAAGTGGCCACTGCAGCAAAGGTATCTCATTTCATCTATATGTAACGAGAATTAGAGTTGCCTTACCTTTTTTTTTTCTTTTTTTTTTTTGCACAATGTTTGCAGGATAAGAATTTGGACTGGCAGTGTCAGTGATATGCTTCAAGAACATTTGAAACTAATGTGGGACCATTTTTTAAGTTGCGAGTGTTCTTTCAGTTAAACAACTGATGGTTTTGTATGTCGTCTTCATTCTATTGTGTTGTTTACTGAAGTACCTGAATTATCAAAATGCATGGGGGTAATTTATAAGAATTGAACTGTTGTTTTACGGGGATGTAAATTTTGTTGCCAATCATGAAAACCCTCAAGGTCGTGCACGCAATACCAAGATACAATGGAAACCAAGTGATTAGTGGTCATTCCCTGCATCTAATGGTAAGCATAACTCCCACTGTACCGTTTTCCACCTTTTCTTGAAGTTAGTTCTATTTTGTCTATGACCACTAATTGATGTAAGCAATGTCAATGTGCGATTTTCATATACTTATGTTTCCACTTTCCCGACTTTCATATGAAGATAGCGTGTAAGTGGGAGTTTTGGTGCATTGACGTCTTTGCCTGTTGTGAACAAGAGAGTAATGATTAGCGACTAGCTGTGCAGGATTTTTTTTTTTTTAAGAAACATAATTTTATTGAAACAACAAGGAACAACATCCAGACCACACAACTCCCAGAAGACTCAAATACAAAGTACAAAAGTTAAACTACAAAGACTCAAAGAAACCCAACTACAGACTACACAAACAAAAGCAGAAAACAGACAACCAAAACAAGGACTCAAACCTAGACTTTAGTCTTGTAATTTCAGATCTTCTTTTTCTTGCAGAAGAATAGAAGCTATGAATTTTGGAGGGCTAGAGACCCATTGTTCATTGCATCCTTTCTCCTTTGCATATTTAACCAAAACATCAACAACTTTATTACATCTCCTAGGCTGAAATTGAACCTGAACCAAATTTAACTTTCTAAGAACAGTTAAACATTCTACCAATAAAGACCTATCCTCCCATCTGACTACATACATTTTCCCTGACTTCAAAGCTTCCATTATGACTTTGTTATCTCCTTCAATAATAATCTTATTGAGCCTCTTATTAGTAATCCAGTTTGCTGCTTGAAACACTGCAAGAGCGTCAGCCTGATCAATATCTCTAGCATTCAATGTGATGGCCACGGCTTCCTGCAAATTTACTGTGTGATTTCGAAGAACAAAAGCCACACCAGTAAAGTTAGAATTAGGAATTATGGAAGCATCTACATTTAACTCAAGCCAATCAACAGCAGGTGCAATCCAATGCCTAGTACTACTAGATATAGAATTCATGTGCATAGCATACTGAGTGGGTCGGATATTAATCTGATACTGAGCACAAAAAGCAAAAATATTATGAATCAGAGTACTAGGGTTTAGAAGTTTTCCTTCAAAGATTTTCACGCATCTGCTTTTCCATAACTGCCACAATGTAATGACAGCTAAATTAAGCAAATCCTTCCTATCACTACAAACCAGATGATCTTTAACTGACCACGATGGTAATCAGTCTTGCAAAGAATTATACTGATAAGCATCTTGAAGTATAGCTTGAGAGACTCCAAACCAAACTGCCTTAGCATAAGAACAATGAAGCAGCAAATGATCTTTAGTTTCTAGATATTGGTTACACAGAGGGCAGTTAATATCAACCATCCTTCCATATCTTTGAAGTTTAGCTGCAAGTGGCAAAATATCTCTAGAAACTTTCCATAGAAATAGCTGACACTTGAAAGGAACTTCTAGGTGCCAAATAAGAAACCATATTTTCTCTTGTTGTTTTGTTACTTGTTGATTTGAATGTTGCTTCAAAATAGCATTGTAGGCAGAATTCACTGAAAATTCATCATTCTTTGTAAGAGATTATCTTCTGCTGGTTGAGGTGGGATTCTTATTGCAGTAATTTTAGAGACTTGTTCATTATTAAACATCTGACATAAAAGGTCTGTCTTCCAAACTCTTTGATGGTGATCAATAAGAGAAGATACTTTAACAGAATTATTCACATTAGAGCACCTATAATCCTGAGTAGATCCCTTATCAAACCAATGAGTATTATTAGCCTCTATCTTTGAGCCATCACCAATTTCCCATATATGAAATCTTTTAATCCAATATAAACCTTGTTGAATTCCCTGCCATATCCAAGTACCTTTAGTTTTGATTTTCCCATATAAAAGATCCGTATTTCTGAAATATCTTGCTTGTAACAATTGAACCCATTTAGCATTTTTTTTCATGAAGAAGTCTCCACGCAAGTTTAGCTAAGAGAGCCTGATTGAAGAATTTTGTGTGCATGAAACCCAAACCTCCAATTCTTTTTGGCTTCTGAAGTTCCCTCCACCCAATCATTCTACCGCCCTTTGAATTAGGTTTATTCCACCAATAATTCCTTTGGAGATCTTCAATCCTCTTAACTGAATTATCTGGAATTTGCATGCATCCCATTTGAAACTGAGCCATTGAAGAAATAGGAGCTTGAATTTGGGTACTTCTACCAGCCTGATTAATCAATTTCCCCTGCCAAGATTGCAATCTAGAATCCATTTTATCTGTCGTCTCATCAAAGCACTTATTTTTATTTCTCCCAATGAAAAGATTTATTCCCAGATATTTTTCATGTAAAGGCATACAGTTCATTTTCACCATTGCATAAATATTTTGTTTAGTTGCATCACTCATATGCTTACTAAAATGAATGCTAGATTTCTGAAGATTGACTAACTGCCCAGAGATATCACAAAATTGATGAATAAGCTCCATTAAATTACTAATAGAGCTTACTGAAGCCTTTGAGAACATGATGCAATCGTCCGCGAAGAATAAATGAGAAACTTTAGGACCTCCTCTAGCTGGTTGTAATGGAATAATCAAACCCTTCTGTTCAGCTGTCTGTAACATTCGACTTAATGCTTCCATACAAAGAATAAAAATATATGGTGAAAGAGCATCACCTTGACGAAGACCACGAGAAGGACTGAAAGAATCTGTTGGAGAACCATTTAATAAAATAGAGATAGTAGATGTGCTAATGCATTGATTAATAAGCTGACACCATCTTTCACTAAAGCCTAATCTCTTCATGATATTAGTTATGAAAGGCCATTCCATTCTATCGAATGCCTTCGCCATATCAAGCTTAATTGCAACAGCTCCAGGAGACATTTTAGTTCTCTTCATATAATCAATAGCTTCATGCGCTACAATTGTGTTATCTAGAATGTTTCTCCCTGAAACATAAGCAGCTTGCCACAGAGAGACTATTTTTGTAAGATGCACTTTAAGTCTATTAGCTAATGTTTTAGAGATAACCTTATATGCAATATTACATAAGCTAATAGGCCTGAAGTCAGAAGGGGTTTCAACACAAAGTTTCTTCGGAATCAAAACTTCATAAGTATAATTGAGTTGCTTGAGGAGATAACCTGTTTTGAAGAAATGTTGAACCATTGCTACCAAATCATCGGAGACCTCATCCCAACAAGTACGATAAAATCCTGCCTGAAATCCATCCGGTCCCGGAGAAGCCCATGGATTCATCTGGAAGACCACCTGCTTAATTTCTTCTTTGCTAGGAATTCTTATGAGATCTTCATTATCTTCATATGAGATTGCAGGAGTGATTAAATTTAGAATTTCTGATTTCTGCACTGGATTATTAGTAGCTGTGATAGAACTGAAGTGAGAAATGAGCAATCTCTGAATTTCCTCCCTTGTATTGTACCATTTACCATTAGAATCCTTGATGGACTCAATATGATTTCTACGTCTTCTGAAGTTTGCCTTGGTATGAAAAATCTTAGAATTCCGATCTTGATTCTGAAAAAATTTCTCCCGAGATTGCTGAATACAATGGGTAACAACGATTGGCCATTACAACAAGCTTTCGTTAATAAAGTGAGAAACTACAAAACTGACGAGTTTGTTAATTTGGACTTCTGTTGCGTACTTCCCCATTTAGCTTGCAGCTATCTACTAGATGACCGCTGCCACGGTGGGACGGCCGACAGAAAAAATTGACGCAAAACTAAATTTTGTACTCACAAATTGATGAACTTATTGCCTAAGAAAAAGTAAATAAAATTTGCAGCTCTCAGGAAGTAATAAGAAATACCACAACATCATGCCTGTAGAAGCAAGATCTCAAGTAAGTACTGGCAGGTATAGCCTTTACAGAGATGAAATGACAAATTGCAGTCTTACAGAAACGATTTTGTAACAAGAATTATGTGTGTTTGAGATGTTTCAGTTTGCTAATGGGGCTGCTTTTATATTACAATTCAACTAAAATCCATCTTGAATTCTAAATAACGGCAAACAGATACAACCATTATCTACTTGACGACCGCTTAATTGTTATCATTTTAGCATGCGTCTGATCATCTCGTACATTCAGACCCCAAACCATGTCTATCCCTATGAGGAGCTAATTCCGTAACTAAGATGACTTGCATAAACATTCCACTTCCAAAACTCAATCATAACACTCGAGAACTTCACTCGTTGCAACTCCAACAAATCCACATCTTAGTAAGTACAATATAATCAGTAAGGTCACTAAGTCATGAATCATACACAAATTATCTAATGATTCGGGAAATCAAGTGGTACTGAGTAGCCAGTGATTAAGATTTTTAAGTACCAAGGACGAACTTCGGGATCATAATAAATCAGCAACAGCAGATGCACTAAAACAAGCAAAGATGTTAAATGGGAGATTGAAGTACACCTTTGTTAGTAATTCTACATCGTCAAGTCTAGTCTTCTTCTCATATCTTGGTGGAGGAAATGGAAAGCAGCGAGACATTGCAGGTTATCAAGAAACCAACACTCTTTGGGTTTCCCTTGACCAACAAATAATCTTCACCTAGGTTTAGTACCAATAAGATACAGAACCGCCAACGTTGCTCTTGTCCATGCACCATGTCCCCGCACTCATTTCCAGTTTCAATAAGACTCTCAATTTTGTCTTCCTTATTATACTGAATCACAGACACAGAAGTAAACTCGGAATTTTCAACGAATTCAACTACTGAACTCACAGACCGAGACAAATGAAATCTATCTGCTCTAAGAATGAAAATTACACTAAACTTAAGTCAATCCGAACGGTTTCTTAAGCGACGAAGAAGAGCCACTACTAAACTCTGATCTTGTAGGTGGATATAGGAATATCACCAATGTCATGGGCATTTCCAGATTCGTAGAAAATCACTGTAAAAACTCAATTCTGAATCGACCAAAACTTCATTTCATTCCAACAGCTTTCACAACATCTCAAGTATCTTCCCTGTCTTAGCAGCACCACAACCATCTGCACCATGTCTCCTAGTTCAGAATTTGACCCATTCTACTCACTGCCATTTCTTGTGACAACAACTAATACTCAACAGCAAACTATAATCTCCTTTTCCCTTTCTTTTCCTGAAACTTCCTACAACCACAACTTACCATTCCACTTATCATTTCAATTACACAACAATCCTTGTTCTAGCTTCGACTGTAATGCCATATCTTCATTACCCTCTCCATTCCATTTCCCTTACACATGTAATCATTCTCCTAGATAAACATTCAATACTCCATCTCATCTGCAATTCTAACTGCATACCAAACCACATCCTCTTCTTCTTTATCTGTTCTGCAGTAAATCCCATGAATTGAACTCTAGAAACAATTCAGTTCAGATCAACATCTTTAATTATGTTTCGACACTATTCTTATATCCTTGACACCACCAATTGCAGTTCAACATGATACATATCTATTACCATTAACATCAACACTAATTCCATGTAAAGCAAAACAAACCTACACTAAAATCACAACTCTATTCTATATCCACTATTTCTATCCAAAACCACAGCTTCATTAGCAATCACATAACTCAATAATGGAACCGAATAACTCTACTATGTTAACTAAGAAACATTTACCTTAAGCTCAGTTGGAGTCGAATTCTTATCTCCTTTAACTTGATTCAACAATTCATCTCAAGAACAACACTCATCAATTCAGTTTAACCCATACTCAGCAATCTTCATCTCCCCCATGGATTCTCAGAAAACCCTGATTCTATTTTGGGGAAGAACGGAAACTCTAATTTTCCCATTTCTCTGATTATGTGCCTCAATGTAGCTAAATCCTCAAATCAACCTAACAAACATCTTCTTCACAACATGTTCCTAAAACCCATCTTCAATTACTCGATTTCAAAACCAATTTCATATTGAATCAATCATCAACCCTAAAAAACCCTAATTACACTATCTGAATTACCTTTTCTTTTCGGTTTCGATTTTTGTAACTGATTTCTGTTGATGGTGATGGAGGTGGACAGAGATCTCAGAAGAAGATGTTGAGAATTCTGCTCAGAAGAAGAAGATGCTGAGAAGAAATCGAGTGGAGGAAGAAGAGGAAAGAAAGAAAAAAAAAAAAAATTGAAACTTTTGGAGGTGGCCGGGATTCGACCCCAGGACCTCTAACTCGTTTTTATTTTACAAAATTACACCTACATCCTTTTTGGTTCACCAAATCCGATCTTTTTTGTCCAATTGGAGAAAAAAAAATTATATCTCATTTAACACAAAGTCACCATATATAAAGTCCTCACTCGTATCGCTCGGTCGGCCTAAATATACAAAAAAATCGGCCTAAATATACAAAAAAATACAAAGTACTACTACTAAAAAAGACACCAACTCACACTAATAGTGATGAAGGCATGATGGAGATGAAATAGTTAGTATGTCCATTTTTCTGTATAGAAGACTGGGTATGGTTTTGAATCTTATTGATGACAAGGAAAAGAAGAATCTACTACTAAAAAGGAAGAACGATGGCAGGGGAGCTAATTTTGGCTTATGTATACATATATGTTATTAATACTTCCTTTATATGCAAGTGTAAATTGGCTAAAAATGCCAGATATGTAAAAACTTATGTTTCGGTGATCAATATTCTGTTTAGTAAGGTTTTTTTTTGAGTTGCCTTCTTATTCTTTGCCTAGATTTTCATCTTATGGATAACTGTTCTGGTATGTGGATGTAGTTCTTAGTATTTTCTGAATAGCTGTATCAGTTGGCGACATAAAGAATGAAAAGTGGGCTGGTGACCAGATAGATGATTATATGTGCAAGGTCTTTTCATAGGATCGACTAGCCTCACCACCCTAAATGTTTGATACTCTTTACTGCTGTTGTTGAATATTAATTTCTTACACCGAGTAAAAAATGGACTACAGTTAGTGAGAAGACAACTAATACACAAAAAAAATAAGAAGCCTATTATGATACTGTATACAATATATAGAGACGAAAAAGACTAAACTTAACTCATTTCACATGAAAACCTTATTTATTAGCACTGTTAAACCATTTGATAATCACTTAAACTTGGGACAAATCAATCAGAGCCCGCCCAACACTAGTGGTTGTTTAAAGAAAGAGAAAGCAGAGGCACCATCCTGCGGTAGGAATTAAGGGTGGTTTATTTTCCTGTAAATTTAGTCTAATCTGTCTAAACTATCACGCATTAAATGCTAATTCAGGACCCTTTCCATCAGTCATTTCCACGGTGTTTTTTTTAATTAATTACTGCCTACTAGGGTAAATGGTAACTTTGTGTAGTGCCTTCGGATGAACCATACAGATGTAAAACTTTAGGAGTATCTTATAATTTACTAGAATTTTTTACTAATAACTCTGACAGATGTTTTCGTTTCCCTTTTAACCTACATAGTTAAATCACGGAAATAATTTAGATCCCGAGGGAACTACGGCGTGAGAGAAAGAATGGAACTTGTTTTACCCATTCCCTATCCAAATGTCATTAAAAACTGACCGTTCATTCCCTCACGGAATTTTTTTTCTTCTTTTTTTTACTCTCAAAGGGAAAAGTAGATTAAAAAAAGTCAAAACTACTCACCAAGATGATAAATAGTAGACAACATAAAATACAGGAAACACAAGCTCAATTATAGCAGAGCTCATAAAAATACCAAAACTCATCAAAAGAAACTGGTAGCCTAATTAGTGCATTACTGCTTCCCAGTTGTACAATACATAATTCAAATGGATTCCGTGAAAGGTTTTTGTACCTAAACACCAGTTATATATAAAAACCTTAACCGTATTGATAATTTCCTTCAAAGTTTTGTAACGCCCATTAAAAAGCCTCTCATTTCTCTCTATCCACACAGCCCACCATATCGCAAAAGGAATGATGTCCCTCACGGAATTTTTTACCAGCAAAATTAAGAGTTAATTGAAAAAGCGGGGGTACAACAACCTCGCCTAATATTTCGCATAGCAATCTGTATGGACTAACTCCAATATACTTTCAAGAGAATCAACTAGACAGTTAGACTCAATCTTAAGAAAAGTATATCAAAGAGTTATATCTCAATTTCTCGATTCAATCCGCAATCAAACAAATGGGAATTTGCGAGCCCGATTGAATACAAGAGAAATAACTTGAACGGTACCAAAGACCAATGTTCAAGGATCAATAAATTTCAATCAACAACCAAAGGTTGGATTTACCAATTGATCGATTCAACGCACAACCTGTGATATTTCAATTATATAAAAAAATATAATACGGAAAAGCAATAACACAGACACCAGAAGTTTTGTTAACGAGGAAACCGCAAATGCAGAAAAACCCCAGGACCTAGTCCATATTTGAACACCACACTGTATTAAGCCGCTACAGACACTAGCATACTACAAAGCTAACTTCGGTCTGGACTGTAGTTGAACCCTAATCAATCTCACACTGATTCAAGGTACAATTGCGCTCTTTACGTCTCTGATCCCAGCAGGATACTACGCACTTGATTCCCTTAGCTGATCTCACCCACAACTAAGAGTTGCTACGACCCAAAGTCGAAGACTTGATAAATAAATATGTCTCACACAGAAAAGTCTATTGGAATAGATAAATCTGTCTCCAACAGAAATACCTACGAGTTTTGTTCCGTCTTTTGATAAATCAAGGTGAACAGGAACTAATCGATAACCCGGACTTATATTCCTGAAGAACAGCCTAGTATTATCAATCACCTCACAATAATCTTAATCGATTAACGAAATAAGATATTTTAGAATCACAAACGATGAGACGAAGGTGTTTGTGACTACTTTTCAATCTTGCCTATCGGAGATATAAATATCAAGCCAATCTTACGATTGTACTGAATCACGATAGAAAACAGCAAGATCAGATCACGCAACTACATAGAAAATAGTTGGGTCTGGCTTCACAATCCCAATGAAGTCTTTAAGTCATTAACCTACAGGGTTTCGTGAAAAACTTAAGGTTAAAGGAGAATCGACTCTAGCTTATACAACTAGTATCACACAGGAGGTGTGGGGATTAGGTTTCCCAGTTGCTAGAGTTCTCCTTTATATAGATTTCAAATCAGGGCTTGTAATCTAAGTTACCTTGGTAACAAAGCATTCAATATTCACCGTTAGATGAAAACCTGATTAGATTCAAGCTAATATCTTTCAACCGTTAGATCGAACTTAGCTTGTTATACACAAATGAAATATACCTTCATTTAGGTTTGAGTAACCGTACCTAAACGTGTACACTTAGTCGGTTCAACAATAGTTAACCAATGGTTAGCCATATGAGCACTTTCATATCAACCTTATTCATCTTTATCATAACTAGTTCAAATGACTCAAATGAACTAGTTAGAGAGTTGCTCAATTGCTTAGATCTCATTGAAGTATACAAGACAAAATCGAAGCAAAATCGATTTTGATTCACTCGAATCAATTCATGAACATTATAGCCACGGTTTGCAAAGATAGCATTCCTTATTATATAAATGTTTTAGTTCATGAACAAACCGATTTTAGTAAGTAACCTACTTAAGTATGCAAACGGGTACGCATACCTAAGTAGCCAGATCGAGTTTGGTTACGCCAGTACGCATTCAGGTACGCATACCAATTCACATTCCAGACTCCAGCAGAAATTCATGGAACCCAAACTTCCGTCAGTACGCGTACGGGTACACATACTTTAGGTTCCCGGTTTTGGACTTTTACACAAATGTGAGAACACACTATGTTTATATCCAAACATGGTTACTTGTTCTAAACTCTCATTTTAATCATTGAAACATTCTTAGAGGATGTTAAAATAGTTGTTATCCACAAACTATTTTCATAAAAGCGATTTTCAGGTTATTGAAATAATCAATATAACTTTCGTCACGAGTAAAGATGAACTTGGCTAAAGCGGAAGCTTACCAACATATATTTCGAGAAATAGATAAGCAAGATAAACTCGGCTCGAAATAGCAAATGTGTATAATTGAAGTCTATATAGCAATACCACTTTTGTCTCAAAATAGGAGATAGAATAGATAGACTTTTGAGTGATAGATAAGTTCAAGTCTCCACATACCTTTTGGTTGATGAAGTTCCATAAGTTCCCTTGAGTAGTTCTTCGTCTTCATTCGATGAACGTCGTGGAGTCTAAAGCTCAACTACACTTACTATCCTAATCCGAGACTTAGCTATAAGTAGACTAGAAATCAAGACTTATAGTTTTGGCAACTAAACTTGACAAACAAGCTTGAGATAGCAACGCTTGCGAGTTCGACCAAGCAATGCTCTAACAATCTCCCCCTTTGTCAATTTTAGTGACAAAACTATCAATACATATGGAATATAAAATAAATAAAATTTGTAGCTTCTCATCCAAATGCTTGATCTCCTTGGTTCTTCAACATTACTCGAAATCTTCGTCACTTCCAAGTACTCCAATGATTCCAAATGTGTTCAATTCCGCATCATTGTTGTTGAAGATCCGTAGCAATAACAATGAGAAAACAATAGCTCTCAATCATTGTTATACAGTGTCATAGTATTATTACACAGCATCAAAGTTCAATTGTATCACAACTTTAACAACAATACTATGGTGATATGTATCACTCCCCCTTAGTCAATACTTCATCTCACATGAAAACCACTCCCCTTTACATAATGATCCGAAAACCATATGTATTTGTAGTGTGTCTACACATTAATTCTCCCCCTTTTTGTCAATAAAATTGGCAAAGGTACGAAAATTAGTGGGATCCTAATGAAATTTCCATATAGATACTTCATGACCAAAAGAAAAGCACGTATCAACTTTTTAGATGCAATCATATAGCCGAAACTAAATGCATTCATCAAGGAGTTTATAAAGATACAAGATAACCCCTACAAAATTCCACAGCCGCACTCCCCACAAAGATTTGGAAATTAAGCACAAGTTCAATTAAATACTCTCCCCCATATAATGTCATTCCCGAAAGAACAACAAGAGCGACCTTACTTTTACAAGAAAAAAAGGATTTCTTTGGACATTAACAAATCACATGAAACATGAATTTGTATCCAAAATACTCAATTAAATTAACCACAAGAGAACCCATGATTAAATTAATCGGAAATGCTCACATAAGAAAACTTACAGAGCCGCACAGTATTTACATAAAGATATGGACCAGGGAAGATCAATACTGCGGAATAAACAAAGATTCATTCTATTTCTCATCACTATTTGCACAATGACATATTATAGACTTTAATCTTTGTAAACAAAAGTTCATCCTATCTTCCATCAATATTTGCATAATGACATAATAGGCTTAACTTTTGTTTGTCAAAAGTTCATTCAATCTTTTATCAATACTTGCATACTGACATATGAAATACTTAACTTTTGACCACGTATGGGACAATCATAGTTCACGGACGCAAACACAGATATCCCATAAAAAGTTACAATATATAAAACCATAAAGATTAATACTGCAAAATCATCTTCCAAATAAACTTTAAAATTTAAATAAATAAATCTAAAAACATTGCAAGATGAAAATTGTTGGAAATAGCTATGTGTACTCACAATAATTGCTATTCCAAACCCTAGTCATCCTTCTTAAAACACAAGAATAAATTCTCATAAGAAGTTTCCTAGGCATTAAGACCTTTGAAAAATTCTTTATCGTCCCCGAACTCCTTATCGTCAACAGCCATTGGGACATAAGGTTCATGAAGAAAGGAGTTGATATCAACAAACCTTCTTGACTGATGCCGAACCAGGGCCTTCTGAATTTCAAGAGTCTAAAACACAAAAGCCTTTATTTGCTGCACTTCCTTTCTTAATTCCTTCAATTCTTCAAGAACACCAGAAAATTTCTGAAGATTTAAAGGGACGGCCCTTGGTTTTCTCACATTCCTCCTTTTTCTTTTCAAGTTTTAGTGAACAGGAGGATTGTCTTTTTCCTTCATGATTGATGGCTTAACAATCATATTAACATCTTTTCCATCAGAAGTTATGATGCTTGGAATATCCATAACAATATGGATTTGTGAAGAGAATTCACGGAATAAACTCAACAAGCAAACTTGTGATAAAAGAGTTTCTTAGAGAAGGAAAAAAAGAATGTAGGGTTATGGAACCTTTATACACTAAAAGGATTCAATTACGCACAATCATACCCTAAAGAAGGCAGAATTATCTATAATACCCCTATTTTATTGATATAACAGAGAAAAATCTTTTCAAAATCAATTAGAAAAGATTGAAGAATTCCAAAACAATTCAAAAGCAAAAGAAAACACACATTTTTTTTCCTTTTAAAGCCTGTGAAGTGCCAACTCTTGTCTATTTTAAACCAGGCACATGAGAAAAGACACTTAACCAACACAATTACATTGTGCTGGGGTGAACAATGATCTGTCCATCATACTTTTCTTGAATGGAATTCCTAGTTCTCTGTTTCCCAGACTGTTCAGACCGAAACCCTTTTTTTAATGGTCTAGAAACAACTTTGGAAATTAACTTCTTTGGAGAAGAGATAGGATTACATACTTCAGTTGATTTCTGAACAAGTTTCAGCTTGTTAGCTAATCGATTTGCTCTTCGTTGAAGTTTGTTGACATATCTAATCTTATGTTTGTACTTGAAACATTTTGATAACTCATGACCTTTGAGAGTACAATAAGCACATGTCAAACTTGAGGAAGGTTCATACATCACGGCTGTGCAGGCTGCTAGACACATGGTGGAACCTGCAAAAACAGAAGAAGAATTTCCAGTAGGCAAAGAGAAATCCATATTTTCCTCCAAGATGGTTGAAGTTTCTTCTGGAAGAATATCGAGATTGATGAACGTATTACTACAATTATCAAAATCAGCATTTTCACAGAAGAGTGCAACATTTGATTTTTCGTCTTCATTAGAATCATAATGGTCAGACAATTCATCAAGAGTTGCAGCAAGACCTTTGTTTCCAGTGTACTTTCTACGATTTGGACACTCATTTGCAAAATGACCAAAACCTTTACACTTGAAGCACTGTGGCATATGATAAGCACGTAAATGTTATATTTTATACCCGTATTTATATTAGCTAGGACTCGATATTTTGGCTAATGACACTATTTTAGTGCTTTTATAGAAAGTACAAGTAATTGTGATCACCCGGAGAATAAATGACTAACTTACTGGCTAAAGAGGCGTTTGCGACGCAAAGCACCAATACTGTAGCTCACGGTATGGGAGTAAACATGAACAGCATGTCTTTATAATACCAACTTAAGCCATCCCAGGACCAAGAGTTGGTGAACCAAATATCTTCATTTTCCCAAGCACCTCAAACCCACTAAAGAGTCAAGGAAAGATGGTGGACGTGGCAAGCTCTACACCATATAATTTTGTGGCATTTTATCAAAACAGAAAAGAATTTCATTTCCCATTTAACTAAGTAATGTCGGTCTTATCAAAATAAAAGGTTTTGGTTGTGTGATAATTATGCAAGATGGGAATGAATATCGAATAGAAGGGATGAATGCATACGATGAAGAGATGCGACAAAGATGTCGAAATGCGTCCGTTGAATGGTTTATCAGTGTGGTTGTTTTCTGAAGACGGCCAGTGGAGTAGGAGACCGGTGGTTGCTGATGGTTGCAGTTGTGTCTCCTGGTTGGAGAACGAACTGGCAGCAGACAAATACTTGATATGCTGGTGAACTGGAGGTTCGAATCGGTGAATTTGGAGAGTGGTTTATAGAACACTTGGTCCCGTTTGAGAAGAAATTTGGCAGCATCAAAGAGGTTGGAAGAACATCAATGAAATTGAGATGGATACCGATATTTGATTGAATGGGGTCTGGTCTTATTGGCTGTTGATGCCGTGAACACAGGGAGTTGAGATATAGATGGACCGGGATGAACTGTTTGCTGTGGACCTGAGTGGTTGCCGTTGGTGGTCGTCTGCCGAGAATTTGTGGGTTTCTGCTTGCAGGCAGTGACGATGAAAGCTTTTGAACAAGTTCTTCGAAGGCAGAAGTGTAATGGGTTTCGTTGATATGAATCGAGTGAAGATGGACAGTGAGTAAATGAAGAGAAGGAGTTGTTGCTGTGACCATAGTTGGATGGACTGAAGTTTGATTTAGCTGAAGTCTTGAGTGAGATAGTCGAGTAAGCAATGGAGCAGTCACACAGCAAAAGAAGGCAAAGATGATTGCAGGATAGAGGTGCAGTTTTTGGTTAACGCGTGTCTGAGCAATAACCAAGATGGAGAGCTGGCAATCGGTGTAGCAAGGTCAGGGAATGAAACATGTTTGTGAGAAGATGGAGAGGAGCTGTGGCCATTTCTACGGTTATTGATGGTGGTTTTTAGCCGAGAAGAAGATGGAATCCAGTTTCAAGACTTGATTGCATCTGCAGTTGCCGTGAAGACACGATAGTTGGCTGAGTTGAATCTGCAATGGGTTCATGCTGAGAAATGGAAGAAAGATGGCAGCGACAGTTGGTGGTGACTAGATGGCCGGAGTTGGGCAACGATTCTACGGCTGATGTTGGGTTTGCTGTGGACGAATGGAACTGATGTGATCTGAAATGGGTTTTCTAAGGCTGAAATCAGTAAATGGAATTGGTCGAGCTGGTCCAGTGCGAAGTTGTGCAGTTAAGAGGCAATTACTGGGACAGAAATTGTGCCGTAGTTGAATTAGAAGGAACTGGACTGGGCCTTGGCAGAGAGTTGCTAGGTATGATTTCTCGAAGCAACACCTAATACATGAACGATGTTTTGGGGACTACCCCAAAACAATGGGGGACTACTCTTCCAATTTAGGGGTGGATATTTGAAGTAATTTTGGGTCACCCCTTATCTTAAAAAATTTAAATACCAAATTTACCCTTGGTAATTAAATTAGTTAGTGTTAGTGTAATGATTAATTAGTGATTAGTTAGTTATTAATATGATAGTTTTGTTAGAATGAGAAGAAGAAGAACAAGAAGAAAAAGAAAAAAAGATGAAGAAAAAGAGGGAAGAACACTCAAAATGTTATTTTGAGTTTAGTAAATATGATATGAGTGATTCATGTGATGATACCTCCTCCTCAGAATCAGAACCTCCTTCATCTCCAAATATATTTTTCAATATTTCTAATGATCCGGATATGAGTTATTTGTTAGATGATGAAAGTTATTTACCCCAAACTCAACCTAACGACCCAAATGATGAATTTTATCAGCCACAACCAGAAGATGAAGTTATGGGTACTCAGGTATGTCTCAAATTTCGTTAATGTAGCATGAATTGTGCAAAAAATTGGCCAAATCGAAAATTTCAGGAAGAAATTTCGGCTTGGTCAAAGTAGTTTGGTTAGCAATCTTGCAGAACAGGTAGCCGAACTCTCCTGTATGTGCAGTTCGGTTACTCGTTTCAACATACGCAGGTAACCGAACTCTGTTTTAATGGAGGTTTTTGAGAGTTCGGTTATCTTTTTCCAGAAAACGTTGCCGAACTAATTTTATAGAGTATACAGTTAATAGTTCGGTTGAGTCAAGTTTAGTCCCTATGTTACCGAAGTTTATGTTCGGCAAGCTCGCAAATCACGTTCATTGAATAGGTAACCGAACTTTTAAGTTCGGTTTAGTCGATAGTAGTAATTATGTTGCCAAACTATACCATAGAAAATTCCAAAGAACAAGTTCGGCAATATCGCAATTTTTTTTTCATAACCGAACTTATTGTTCGGCAGGATCGTATTTATTTTTACATTGCCGAAAATTTAAGTATTTCTTATTTTTAGTTGGTATTGACGTTGTGCTATTACTCGTAGGTTGCATATGATCCAATAGAACCAATTGAAAATCAACCTACCCATGTTGATATTTTGTACGATGACACGTCCCATCACTACATGAATGACTTGGTATTCAAAAGTCCTTTAGAGGCAAAGAGTTGGGCTAGACAACATGCACTAAAAGACATGTGCGTATTAGTATTGAATGGGAGAGAAAGCAAAACCCGCTTTGAAATAGTTTGTGAGAGAAGCGGTGATCCCGATAAAAGCCACAAGAGGAAGGGTTATGTTTATAAAGGAAAGACAAATAGGAAGAACAAAACTTTCTCAAAGAAGATTAAATGCCCATTCAAGCTTGCATTTAATTACAACAAAGAATTGGGTGGATGGGTTCTCTACAAGGTTATGGAAGGTTGTCATAACCACCCTCGTCCGTAGCATCTTGAAGGACATTTCATGGCGGCCAAGCTAACTCCTGAAGAGATGGACAAGGTTGCTAAAATGAGGAAAATGGGTTTTACACCGATTCAAATGCTCCAAATACTAAAGGAGGATAATAAGGATAACCACTCATCTTTGTCCACCATTTGTAATGCAATCATGACAATTAGAAAGAAGGAATGGAAAGATAGACAAGTGATGCAACAATTGTTTTTTTTTGGCCAAAGAGAAAGACTACGCGGTTCAAAAGGATGTGGATTCGGACGGAGAGATAACACAACTCTTCATTGCGCATCCAACGAGTGTTCAATTGGCTCAATGCTTTCATGAAGTTCTCATAATGGATTGTACTTATAAGACGAACAAGTACGAGATGCCATTGTTGAATATTGTTGGGCGTACTTCGACGCAGTCACCGTTTACCGTGGCGTTTTGTTTCTTAAGGGACGAGCAAGAACCTAGTTACATTTGAGCACTACAACAAGTTAAGGAAATCTTCCGAGGTAATGATATTCCCGGGGTTATAGTCACCGACAATGAAGTCGCATTGATGAATGCAATAGAGGTAGTGTTTCCATTAGCACACAATATGCTTTGTACATTCCATATATGGTGTAATTTGATAAATAAGTGCAAGCCAACAATTTGTCCACCCAAGAACAAAGGATATGAAGAGATTAAGATGCTACCGGAACATGAAAGAGTGGATGCAAAAGAGGAAGTTGATAAACAATACGATCTAAATTACGCTAAATGGGTTGCTTTCAACGGTGAATGGGAATCATTGTGTTGGTCTCTTACCGAGGAAGAGTATCATTTAAATCTTGCGGGGTTTATCGCCCATTGGGATACTCCCAATTATCCCGGTGTTGTATCGTATGTTCTTCGCCAATGGTTGGAACCACACAAAGAGAGGTTTGTTAATGCCTATATCAACCAATATAAACACTTGGGAAATCAAGCGACAAGTTTAGTAGAGTCGGCTCACCATCGGTTGAAGAAGAATCTCTTTGGATGTGTTGATAATTTCGTAACCGTGTGGAATGCTATGGAGAATTACTTCAAGCACGACATTGATAGAATTAAAGAGAAGTTCCAAAAAAGCCGTATATTCAAAACGACCGGAAAATATGCCGACCACCCATTGTTCAAGGGAATCCATTACAACGTATCTCGCCAATGTATAAAGTTGTTGATTATAGAAGTCGAGTTGATTGATAAGTGGGAAACCAAGAGGGATGAGGTTTGTGTATGTAACATGAAGAAGTCTATGGGACTCCCTTGTCGCCATATGATAATCAACTACGATCATGGCGTAATCCCTTTAAGCGACATTGATCCATATTGGAAGCATCTAAGTTTCATCCCTCCTCCAAAGGGAGAAGAAGCCGGAGAGGAGTTTGGTGATAACGAAATGGGTAGAACCGTACTAGAGATGTATCATGGCATGAACAAGCTCCAAAAACAAATATTTTGGGATGACATGAGGAAAATCATATATCCACAAACTACGGAGAATGTTTATGAACCGTCAAAAGGCAAACGCAAAGGTAGGCCAAGCAAAAAAGAAACTAAAAAACAACTAAGAGAATATGCAAAGGTGTTACGTAAGAAGAAAAGTGAGCAAACCCCATTTACTAGAGATCCTTCGGCCCATGAGTATACCGCGGAAATGTACTTGGAGCAAACGGGGTAGGAGTATTGAGGAGAAAGGCGAAACAAGTGAGCGAGATTTGAAGAAAAAAGGTACGATGTGTCCTTCACAACCAAGGCAAATATGTTTCGGCGACGTGAAGCTTAAGTCTCCAATTTGCCCTATCCAACCATCTTCCCTATACGTGAAGCTTGAGGCTCCAAATAAAGACTATTTGAATGACCTACCTCTATACATTAGAGAATACGTTATATCCACCGACGACGTTCCTCCGGATGGTAATTGTGGTTTTCATGTTGTCAATCAACAACTTGGGCCTTTCATCGAAGGTGCCAAGCTAAATAATGGGTGTGCAATCACTCATGTAAGGCAAAGGTTGTTGTCCAAACTAAAGGAGAATCCGGCATTTTACAAGACAATGTTGTGCGATGGGGTGGGTAGTCTCAATGAGCAATTTGTTAAGTATCAACGTCGTCTTCATGGGGGCCATCCGATCACACCGGATTATTGGATGAGCATACCGATATGTGGACACTTAATCGCCGAGGCATTTAATTGTGTGGTTCATTATTTCTCAAAGTATGCTAGTTTCACCTTCACCCCGAAAACAACCGTATGTGTCGAGCAACTCAAACGAAGGAGATGTGTGATGGCATTGACTAACAACAACCACTTTATAGGCCTTCGTTTAAAACCCGATTGTCCACTGCCTCCAATATCCGAAAACTCTTATTGGCCTGCATTTAACTCCGATATAATGTTGGGTTGGTGTATTATGTATGAGCATAACATGGAGATGTGGAAAGCTTTGGAGAAATCGGACGAAATTGTACATGAAGGTCTTATTTCCCTTGAGGATGATTAAATGACACATGTAATGGAACTAAGTATGCTTTTCAATCTAATACTATGTTTTTTGAAGTGTGGTATTCATTATCGAGTTAAATTTAGTATTTTATTGAGTTGACAGATAATAGTTCGGTAAGCACATATGATAATACAGGTTGCCGAACACCTGTTTTGTGTCAGATATAGGTGTTTTATTTGAGTCTTCAGAGTAGAGTTCCGCTACCAGTCAAAATGTTGCGAGGTAACCGAACTATGTATTCGGCAACCTGGTAGGATTTAGCTGTCCGCCGAAAAAACAGTTCGGTAGAGTTCGGCTACCTTGAAAATGTAGCATGTAACCGAACTCTGTGTTCGGAAACCTGGTATGATATAGCTGTTCGCCGAAAAAATAGTTCGGTTACCATATATTTGTCACAGGTAACAGAACTTTTAGTTCGGTTAGCTATGTAAAAATTTAAGGTGGACGAAAAACAACCTGTATTCAAAATTTCTTCCAAAAAAAATTTAAAACACAATCCCAATTATAATTAAAAACGCAAACAAGTTTGTAAAACAAATATAAAAGTTGTTATACATACACAAACATACGAAATTAAACCATACAAAATCCACAACTAGGATGTTTTTTGACACTAAAACCATACGAAATCACTTATGACCACCGCGATGCACCCTTTTACCACTTCCTTTTTTACCACGAGTTTTAGGTGGACTTCATCATCACTTGGGGTTTCATCTACTCGTCCGGTTTCCTCCATGGCGCGACTTGAACATTCTCCTTGTTGTCGACCCCTCTTCAATTGCTTAGACCTACTTGGCTCCATCATTCTATTAGTTATAAGACCCTCCCACTCGCCGTAGAGGTAGGTTTGTTCCTTAGTCGACATTGGCTCTCCACTACGGATTTTAGCCATCTATTTCTTCAACAATTTCGTACCCTTCTTCACCTGATTCCAATTTTAAGCATAAGTAAATATATTTTCAATACTTTCAAACAACAAGGAAGTATAAGAGAAGACATTTTCTTACCACATTATCCCATAACATTTTTGCTTCTTCTCCACAAATAGGCATCTCCTTCTGAGTTCTCTTAGCATCCCTCTCCTTTGCCTTCGCTTTCGCCATATCATTCTTAGCTTGTTCTTCTCTATTTATCATAAAACGATGACTAATTTCCTGATAAAACTCCATATAATCTTCATCACATGCATTTACATCTCCATCACAAGGTACACAATCACCTAAAGGTAAGTAGTAGTTACTAACTGCATTCCAATGTCCTACCGTAGGAGTTGGTTCATGTTTTGGAACAAAATATTTCTCGGTGTTCTTTGTTCCTTGAACCACCAAATTGAAATTTTCATTCACCACGTCGGGATCCATTTGGACACAACAAAGTTGTCTTAGTATTCTCCTTGGATTATATATTGTGTAGCCATTAGGATACCAAATTGGTCCATTGTATGCCGAGACGGTAGAGAAACCATTCATATCTTCTTCATCTACAGGGACATCATCGGGTACGGCGTATGGGTGAAATACCACATCGCTCACCGTAAGTTTATCCAATTTCTCTCTCAACGAAGTCAACTGCTCTTCTCTAGATTTCTTTTGTGCGTCCAAAAACAACCATTTTCCTGCTGTAGGTTAGTCATAGGGATAAGGTGTATTTTACCTAGCCAATCCCAATGAAGGGAAGTGGTCATAAATCCAAACCTATGCGAAAATACGAAAATATTAACCACATACATGATAATTGATTTGGGAGAAGAAAATTTATGCGAATAATTTGCTAACTAACAATGTAAAAGCTCACCTGAATAAGAGTTAAGTAACCTCCAATTTGAGTTGTCTTAATCCTCGACCCTTTGCTCATCTCTCCTAGAACAAAAGCAAGCACCCCAGTGGCCCAAGAGTATTGGTTAATCTCATCGAGATTCTACAAAAGCTGTAGATAATGTGCATCCACCCTATTTCCAGAAGTGTCGGGGAAAATGACGGTTCCTAGATGATATAACCAATAAGCGGTGACATGATGCCTAAGGGTCTCCTGGTCCATCACCAACTTTCCTTTCTCCACCTTCTTTCTTGTCCCTCCAAATGCTTCCTTCAACTTTACCAACTTGAATTTCTTCACCTTCTTCTTGAACGCTCCATTTACCTCTCTTGGATTATACTCATCTCCCCGTTTAGGGGGACTTCACAGAACGTCTAAACTCACATTGAGCCTTTCTTGCATCCCATCCTAGACATTTTAGAGCTAATTCTTCAAGAGCTTCATAATGCATCGAGGGGTTGTAGCCTTCTCGAAGACATTTACCTTCCACTGGTAAGCCGGTTATTCTCGAGCAATCATCGGGAGTAATTCCCATCTCGCCAAATGGAAGATGCATTGTATATGTCTCGGGATAATACCTCTCGAGAAATGCGGATACGGCAACAACGTCAAAATCCACATATGCATACTCTATAGCTCTCCATAACACACACTGTTTCACCTTTGCTTGAAATTCGTCACACTCCAAAGAAAGATCCCATTTGGACGCCTTTTGACGACGAATAAGACGAACAGCATCATTATGATCCTACGAAAATAACATAACACTATTAATACTTGACGAAACATGTCCCAAAAAAATATCATTTTGTTAGGTAAGAATGAACTTAAAGAATACCTTTGCCGCATAGATCTTCGCATCCCATGAGTGTTTGTAGCCAAACAAAATGGCCCCTCTATCATTTGGAGTACCATAAGTTGGGTTCACTGGTGGCAAACACAAATTATCAGGGGGAATGTGTGAGTATCTATCACAAGGCAGCTTCCGCTTCTTTTTCTCTTTAACAGGAACTATTTCTCGCTCTTCTTCCTCTTCCTCCACTTCATCCTCTCCCTCCTCTTCATCATCCTTCTCTTCCTCTTGTCCTTGTCCTTCTTTTCCCTCTCCTTGTTCTTCTTCCTCTACATTCTCAACGTGTTCTATTTGTTGTTCAACCTCTTCATTTCCTTGGTCTTCATTTCCTTGCTCTTCTTCATCATCATTCTCTTCTTCAATAACATTATCAATTGTATTCTCCATCACCTCTTGATTGACTTCCTGTAATGATCCCCCTCCATGTTTTGCATTTTTAGTACCACGGTTTCGGAAATCCAGATGTATCCTACCGCGAGGTGTTGGAGTTCTCAAATCTTCGGCTACGTGGGGATTAGATTTTTTCCCTTTGTTCCTAATGAATGAAAACAACATTATTACCTAAACAGAATATTGTCTTATCAAATAAAGATGAACATGGGATTACATCAAACACAAAATGTTAACAGACTAAAGTTCGGTTATCTGGTATAAGTTGCGAGGTAACCGAACTACAAGTTTGTATGTGACAGATCAAAGTTCGGTTACCACATAGAAAGTGCGAGGTAACCGAACTATATTTTATCAAAGTTCGGTTACCTATATAAATTTATCGAGGTAACCGAACTCATATTTTTCATATAAAGAAGGAGTTCGGTTAAGTTATTTTTTTGTGAGCTTACCGAACTTCATAGTTCGGTTACCTTAAAATTACTAATTGGCCGAACTGATCTTCATATTGAAAGTTCGGTTACCAATATAAATTTATCGAGGTAACCGAACTCAAATTTTTCATATAAAGAAGGAGTTCGGTTACGTATTTTTTTTTGCGAGCTTACCGAACTTTATAGTTCGGTTACCTTAAAATTACTAATTCACCGAACTGTTCTTCATATTCAAAGTTCGGTTACCAAATTCTCGGGTTTTAAAATTTTCTCCTAGCCGAAATCTCTACTGTAACTTTCATTTTCAGTGGTTTTTGATGATTTCTTTAACAAAAAACGATTAAAAGGAATGGGTATGAAGGAAATTACCTGCGGATTTTCATTTTGATAGAATCATACTCCTTGGTTGATGTTGGATGCTTCAATTCGTCTCCCAACTTTGCTTGAAGTTGTTTATCAACTTCAAATTGATTTGGGAGATTCGCTATGCTAGCTAGACCCGGACTCAATCCGGAAATTCTTGGTGTCTGCTTAGAACGCATTGTTTTATAAAATTGATTAATCGACGATGAATTTTTTCGAATCGACGATGTATACGAAGAAGGGGAGAAGAAGAAGAAGAAGAAGAAGAAGAAGAAGAAGAAGAAGAGGAGAAGAAGAAGAAGAAAAAATAAATAAATAATATGGGTTTTAAAACTGATTTTAGGTTTTAATTTATGGGTTAGATTAGTGGGTAGTGGTTAAATTAGTGGGTTATTAGGATTAGTTATAACCTTAATTAGGATAAGGGCAGATTAGTCTTCCCTAATCTTTTAGGACACCCCTTAAAATTTTGGGTGGACATTTGAATAACAAAGTAGTCCCCCACTGTTTTGGGGTAGTCCCCAAAACATCGTTCTAATACATAAATGAAGAGAAGAGATACTCGAAAAGGGAGGCCGGCTACAGAGCCGCAACGTGGAAGACGGAGACGGAGGCGCAACTGCATAGCTTTTTTTAGGGTTTGGAGTTTCATTTCTCCCATTTGATTTCAATTAGCTAGGGATTTATTCATATTTGTTTATGGTTTTTAAGAAAGCCATGGCTAGCTAATTTCATGTTAGGGTGAAAGGATGAACTTGTAGGATTTATTTGTTTTCATGAACAAGGGTTTTCTATCCATTGAACTTAATTTTAATAATTTTGTCTCTCTATCAATGTTTATTTTCTAGCTGGATTTTTCATATGCTATGCCATGTATAGTTCATTGTTGGATTAGTATAAAAAAACTCATTGAACCTAAGTAATAATTGTGCTATGAATATTCCATGACTCTTCATGCCATGTATGATTAGTGCTTAGAAATTCTACTTTTAGGTGAGAACAAATAATTCATTTTTGATGATTCTTGTCAATGATTCGTAAATGCAATATCTTCCATGTATGAGTAGTTAGGTTTGCCGCTCTACATGAGTATTTTTGAGACCCTTTGTGATTGAATACGAGTAAAGTGCCTACAATGGATTCCCGGATCCTTAGCTCTTTCACACCCTAGTTACAGTCTTTCTCTGCGAATATATTTTATTAGTTTAATTTCATTATTTCGTTTTCAATTTCTAAAAATCCAACAATATTTTTTATTGCTATTTTATTTAGAGATATTGATTATAGTGTTTCCACCGCTCCCTGTGGGTTCAACCCGTACTTTCCTCTGTCTACTAGTTAGACACCGTGCGATTGCGGTTATTATATATATAGGGTATTCCCATAACCTATCAGCATATCCTCGTCATCAGTATCGTCAATATCCCTGTTTTTAGGAGGAACACGATTATGAGGTTTAACTGATGACTTAGGTTTGTCTCTAGTGAACCATTTACTTCTCTTCAAAAGAAGATCTCTAAACTGTCTTGTGATCAATGAGACTGACTTGTCAAGATCTTCATCTGAAGAATCAGTCTCAAAAAGATCATCATTAGAGATGCCAACACTTTTACTTTCATCAAGTAATTTAATGTTCTTTTGTGCCTTGAAAGCAATATCCTTTCCAGATTTGGATATATGCTCATGATCAAAGATCTTTAACTTCCCAACAAGTGTATTTCTGGAAAGCGCATCAAGGTTATTTCCTTCAACGATGGTGTGTTTCTTAGAATCGTATCTAGATGGCAGAGATCTGAGAATCTTTATCACAACGTCCTCTTCAGGAATAGTCTTACCCAATGCAAAAGATGCATTAACAATTTCAGACAATTTGTGATTAAATTCATCAAATGAATCTTCATCTGCCATAAGAAGGTTTTCCCAATCAGAACATAGGTTTTGAAGCCTAGCTTCTTTTTCAAGGTATTCCCTTCAAATACGGTTTCTAAGATATCCCAAGCATCTTTAGACCGAGTGCACGTAGTTACATGGTGCTGAAGATCTGGGGTAATGGCATGGATGATTGCATTCAATCCGTCATAATTTTGCTTTGCAGCAAGAATCTCGACAGCATCATAATCACCAATATCCTTTGGAAAAGTTACAGTGCCTATTGTAACAACCGGAGGATTATAGTCATTAACAACGTAAACCCATGATTCAAAATCACGCGCTTGAAGAAAGGCACGCATAGCAATTTTCCACCATAAGTAATTCGAGCCATCGAAGACTGGTGGTACGTTTATTGAGATATCACTTCTGTCCATAGAGTAAGATCGCTACAAACACAGACTTATGAGGTCTTAAACGTGTTTGCCTGCTCTGATACCAATTGAAAAAGCGGGGGTACAACAACCTCACCCAATATTTCGCTTAGCAAACCGTATGGACTAACTCCAATATACTTTCAAGAGAATCAACTAGACAGTTAGACTCAATCTTAAGAAAAGTATATCAAAGAGTTATATCTCGATTTCTCGATTCAATCCGCAATCAAACAAATGGGAATTTGCGAGCCCGATTGAATATAAGAGAAATAACTTGAACGGTACAAAAGACCAATGTTCAAGGATCAATCAATTTCAATCAATAACCAAAGGTTGGATTTACGAATTGATCGATTCAATGCATAACCTGTGATATTTCAATTACATAAAAAAATATAATGCGGAAAAGAAATAACACAGACACCAGAAGTTTTGTTAACGAGGAAACCGCAAATGAAGAAAACCCCCGGGACCTAGTCCATATTTGAACACCACACTGTATTAAGCCGCTACAAACACTAGCCTACTACAAAGCTAACTTCTGTCTGGATTGTAGTTGAACCCTAATTAATCTCACACTGATTCAAGGTACAGTTGCGCTCCTTACGTATCTGATCCCAGCAGGATACTACGCACTTGATTCCCTTAGCTGATCTCACCCACAACTAAGAGTTGATACGACCCAAAGTCGAAGACTTCATAAACAAATCTGTCTCACACAGAAAAAGTCTATTGGAATAGATAAATATGTCTCCCACATAAATACCTACGAGTTTTGTTCCGTATTTTGATAAATCAAGGTGAATAGGACCGAGTTTGGTTACGCCAGTACGCGTACGGGTACGCATACCAATTCACATTCCAGACTCCAGAAGAAATTCACGGAACCCAAACTCCCGTCAGTACGGGTATGGGTACGCATACCTAGGTTCCGTACTTCCAACAACCGCAAGTACGCGTACGGGTACGCATACTTTAGGTTCTCGGTTTTGGACTTTTACATAAATGTGAGAACACACTATGTTTATATCCAAACATGGTTACTTGTTCTAAACTCTCATTTCAATCATTGAAACTTTCTTAGAGGATGTTAAAATAGTTGTTATCCACAAACTATTTTCATCAAAGCGATTTTCAAGTTATTGAAATAATCAATATGACTTTCGTCACGAGTAAAGATGAACTTGGCTAAAGCGAAAGCTTACCAACACATATTTAGAGAAATAGATAAGCGAGATAAACTCGGCTCGAAATAGCAAATGTGTATAATTGAAGTCTATATAGCAATACGACTTTTGTCTCAAAATAGGAGATAGAATAGATAGACTTTTGAGTGATAGATAAGTTCAAGTCTCACATACATTTTGGTTGATGAAGTTCCACAAGTTCCCTTGAGTAGTTCTTCGTCTTCATTCAATGAACACCGTGGAGTCTAAAGCTTAACTACACTTACTATCCTAATCCGAGACTTAGCTATAAGTAGACTAGAAATCAAGACTTATAGTTTTTGCAACTAAACTTAACAAAAAAGCTTGAGATAGCAACGCTTGCGAGTTCGACCGAGCAATGCTCTAACATAAACTTAGAACTATTTTTTAAATTAAGTAATGTGGTCATTCAACTGTAGTATATCTCTGATTTGTTTTTTTTTTATTCCCCTTCAAGACCGAAAATGCTTCTTCTTCTCTCTTTTCTTATTTTAACAACTATCAAGTACCTTGACGGAAAGGTTTTCACGTTAATATGATCTTATTTATTTTTACGTAATTAATTAAAAGCTTCAGGACTTAAACCGAGGGTAAAACAAAGGAATTTTTGTCATTACTTTGCATAATAAAATTACAAAGTATTTGTGAAAATTAAATATTACATTGGTTAAAAACCTAGAAATTAACTGTTAGATTTCTTAATGCGGGATAAAAAAGAATCACATACCTCTGGTCATGGTTGATTTGATCAAAATTAATAAAAGAACCAATAAATATCTAATGAAGAATGCTAGAAATTCAGTTGCTTCCATGATTTGCAGAACGCAAAAATAAATAAGAAACAATTGTTACAAGATTTGTCTACTCTCTTACTAATCCTTAAACCTCTCTGTTTGGTGGTTATGGAATTTGATAGAGAATATGTTCAGTGAGAGTAGAGAATGATTCTTAATCTCCTCAAATAAATCTTTCTTCAAGAGTTAACACGTGTGAGAACTAATTACGAAAGACACCTATTTTCAAGGAAAGATTCACAAAATTAGGTGTAGAGCTATGTCGGCTCCATGAAACCGTTTCATATGATGATGTAGCACATGGGACACATTACTGTTTTCTCTAACATTCTCCCACTTGGCCCATGTGACACAAATCTGTCTCATAGCAGGCATTTCCCTTCATCTTATAAGTAAATGAATTTAGAATATGACCAATGATAGTTCTCAATAAAATGGAACCTATAAACAAAATTAATGTTCATGACGGACAAAACTCTATTAGTGAGCAATCTTTTCCATGTATCACAATAATATCATATTTATAAATAGATCCATCATAATGGCTTTATGAATAAATACTAATTATTTATTCAGGTCCAACTTTTGTCTCTAATGAGACATTTCTAATTTTCCCAAACTTTATGTATACAACTTGAATAAATTTTTTGAAATCTTATTCATAAATGTTGCAAGTTACATAATTCAGAAAGTGTCGAAACACATAATACATATCAAATCGGTTGATCTGACCCATATACTTAACGTGTTCTCTATATAACTAAGGATATAATCATTTTATCAATGGATCAGCAAGCATCATTTCAGTGTTAATGTGCTATATAGTCACGTGATTTAATTGGACATGCTCTCTGACAAAAAAAAAAGTACTTGATATTGATATATATGTTTATTCTTACTCCCATTTTCCTTGTTGTTAGAGTAGAAAACTGCAGCTGGGTTATCATAGTATAAAATTAATGACTTAAATATAGAATCAACAATTCTTATGCTCGTAATAAAATTATGTAACCATATAGCTTGTGAAGTTGCTTCTTAACATGCTTCAAACTCTGCCTCCATAATTGATGTTGCAAATTTTAATCGACGTTTGTTTGGCACTTTTCCAAGAAATTACTCAATGATCACTACCACCACCACCACCACTACTACTAAGTTTTATTTATTCTCTATGATCAGTACTACTACTACCGGTAGTTATTAGCAAAGGCTCCCTGTGTTCATAATCATTGTTCCTATCAGCAACACCTAATAAAATAGCCATGAATTTTTCTTTAAATAGATCTTGGTCTCAGTTATATGGATGGTCGAAGAATCATTATTCTTCTTTTATTTTTTGAATAGAGAAAGTTTATATTGAAGAGAAAAAAACGGCCAAAGGCCAAGTTACAGACAAACATATCAAAACAAAAAGATGGGCATTACAGATGAAGTATCATCTCCTAGTTATGAAAAAATTGATTAGAGAGTATAAACTTGAAGGTATCCAAATCACTACTCCAAATAACCACGTCATGTTTAACCAACATTATCATCTCCTCTACACCTTTATCCCTATTACCAAACACTCGATTATTCTTTCCTGCCATAGATTCCATATGATGGCGTAATGGATTACGTCACAAATCTTCTTGCATCTTCCAGCGAGAACACTAAGTTTCCAGGCATCAAATAGTTGTAGCATTGTCCTTGGCAGATGCCAAGATATGTGGAATGACTTAATGAAGTAGTCCCACAGATCGAAAGAATACGTACAATGCATGAATAATTGGTATGTAGTCTCGTTTTCCAAACTACAGAGAGGGCAAACTTCAGATGGAATATCAAGTCCTCTATGTCGCAACATGACCCTGGTAGGAAGAGAGTTATGGAACACTTCCCATAGGATGAAACTAACCTTATTTGGTATCCCCTTTCTCCATAGGTGCTCGGCAAAATTGCAATCTTGCGCTTCTCCTGACAGCAATTCAAAGCAGTTTTTTAGTGCTGAAATTTTGTAACACATCGACTTCATCTTCGTCTTCTATCAACTCAGGAACTGGTCCCAAATATCTCCTCAACAAATCCCATTCCAATTGTTCGTTCGCGTTTAAATGAGACTTCTTAAACTTGAAGTCCCATCTCCCCTCTTTCACTGTTTCTGCAATGACCATGTGCTTATCTTTAACATCCCTAAATATCATCGGGAACGAGTCCTTCAACACTCCTATGTTGGACCATTTCAAATCCAAATCCAAAGTCTTTTCCAGTAGCAAGTACCGGGTCGACTAGAGAATATCTCCAAAAAGTATAACATAGTTTTTACACCGGCTTGTCAAGCCTTGCACAACTTGCACTACGGCAAGCAATATGTTGGACCATTTGTCACACCAAAACATTATTCTTATTCTATTCTTTAAATTGATAGTAATGTACTACTGCAATTCCGGAACAATACTTGAAACATTTCTCCAAAGGCTATGGGGTTGAGATGAGTTCCCCTCAACAAGTAGAGCAACATCTTTAGAGACATTATGTTTCTGCTGTATAATACGTCTCCATAACTCTGTCTTAGTTTTTGAATAGCGTCGTACCCATTTCACCAACAAAGACTTGTTAGTAATTCTTAGGCTTCTAATACCCAAACCACGCCTTTTCTTAGTCAGACAAGCTTTTGGCAAGCCTACCCAAGCCATAAATCTTCTTACCATCCACTGCTCCCATAAAAAATTCCGCATTAGCTTAATCATCATCTTCTCAATGCTAACAGGATGATGAAAAAGAGATAGATAATAAATAGAGAGACCACTATTAATAAGAAGTCTGCCCGCCTTATTCAAAAATTTCTTTTTCCAAGTTGCCAGTTTCGTTTCCATTCTCTCTAATACATCGTCCCAAACAGAAGTACTTTGTGAGATTGCACCGATTGGAATACCCAGATACTTAATAGGTAGCTTCTCAGTTTTGCAGCCAAGTTCTTTATCCAACAATCCAATGTTAGCATCAACACCCACACTGACCATGGTGTTTTCTTCTAAGTTTAATTTCATACCTGTTAGGGTCTCAAAGACTGCCAGCATAATAAAAAACCGCTGCGCTTCCTCCACATTCGCATCTAAGAAAATCAAAGTATCATCCGCAAATTGTAAGTGAGAAATTATAGTGTCGGTTTCCGCTACCTTAAATCCATGAATTTGATTTCTCTCTACTGCGTTATTCAACAATTTGCAGAAAATTTCCACCAACAACAAAAATAGATAAGGAGAAAGTGAATCTCCCTGTCTTAATCCTTTGGAGGGTTTAAACTTTTCAGTGAAACCTCCATTGACTAGAACAGAGAGATGAGGCGAAGATACATACCATTCTATCCACTTTATCCACTTGGCTCCAAACTCGTGATTTTGAAAGATGCAGAATAGAGATTGCCAGTTGACGTCGTCAAAAGCTTTCTCCATATCTATTTTTCATAGAATCTCAGGTTTCTTAAACTTTAGTCTGCTATCCACACATTCATTAGCTATTAGAACCCCCATCCAGTATTTATTTCTCATCAACGAAAGCACCCTGGAAGTCTGAAACAAGAGCAGCAATTACAGTTTTCAGTCTGCCAGCGAGCACTTTAGAAGTAATATTATAAGCACTGCTTATCAAACTAAGCGGTTTGTAATCCTTAGGAGTGCAATAGTCTTCTTTTTTTTGGGATTAAGGTTATAAAAAAACAATTAATCCACCAGTCAAGAGAACCAAATCTATGAAAATCATGCATCATCTCATGAAATCCCATCTTGATAACACCCCAACATTTCTTATAAAATTCATAAGTGAACCCATCTGGTCCTGGAGACTTATTACAACCCATATTCTTGATAACTTTGAAAACTTATTTTTCAGTGAAATCCATTTCCAACCATTCCTTTGATTCATCACTAATCTTAGGAAAATATAGAGAGTCAAGAGAATAAATCGCAGAACCTTTCTCAGAAAATAGATCCATGTAATAATTCCTGATTTCTTCTTTGATTAAATTAAGATCAAAATTATCTTCCCCCTGAATTTGAAGTTTTGCGATGGTATTTCATTTTCTTCTTGCGCTAGCTATTCTATGAAAATAAGCAGTATTGTCATCCCCTCATCTGAATCTATTCTGCTTAGCTCATAGTTGCCACTTTCTTACTTCCATAACTTCAATGCTCTTTAACTTAGTTTTACACTGAAGTCTCTCCTCATATTGTCCATCCTGTAATGCACCACTTTCCTCAAGAAGATTAAATTTACTAATTTTATCAGTAAGCAACTTTTTTTCTCTTTTAACATCACCAAACTCGGTAATACCCCATTGTTTCACAAAGTATTTAAGGTTTTGAAACTTAAGAAAGAAAATAGTACTTGCACTTCCTGAAAATCCATTGCATTCCACCATAAAGCCACTTTGTTTGCAAAATTAGCGTGTTCAACCCATGTTCACTCGAGTTTGAAGTACGGCTTGTTGCTAATACAAGGATGAGTACATACAAGAACCGGGATATGGTCTGAAGAAGTTCTAGTAAGGAAAATTTGCACAACATTAGGAAAATAATCACCAATCTCCACACTGAATAGGAATCTATCAAACCTGCATAACAGAGGGTCAAGTAGATTATTTGACCATGTATAAGATCCGCCGATCAGTGGTGATCTATTAATTCCTGCTGCATAATGAAATCGTTAAGGAAGTCGTTGTTTTTGGCATCACCATCCCCCATATTTCTATCGGCTCCAGACCTCACCGAGTTGAAATCACCAGACACACAAATACTTATTTCCTACCAATGTCTAAGTTCTTTCGTATCCTCCCAAAAATCAACCCTCAGATTATAATCACAGGGACTATAGACATTTGTAGTAGCCCATTTTAATCCGTTAGATCGAATAGTGAGAAGGATAGACAGGTTGTTGAAACCTAATCTTTCATCATTCTTGTCGAATATAGAAGTGTCCCAAATGGTTAGGAGTCCTCCATTGGTAACAACTGAGGGTATGTAAGCCCAACCAAAGTTAAGGCCTCTGACATTCCAACTTATGATTTTAAAATCCATTCAACGAGCCATTTTCCCCTGTTTCAGCTGGACAAGTCATTCTCTCGTCATCCCCTTGAATTTCTTCTACTCCCTTAATGACATTGTCTTCTTCCAAAGAATTAGGCAGATTCGTAGAAATTTTAGTTGCATCTTCTACCTCCTGCTCGTTCTGAACAAATCTCAGTTGATATTTTAGCACAAGCTGGATCATGTTCTCTTTCAATTTTTTAACATCCTTGATATTGCCATAACTACAAGCCAAATTAACAAACAAATCTGTTGTTCTCGAAATAGTATCACTCTCTTCAATCTTTTGAGACTTGATCTCCTCCAGATATATGACCAAGTTATCTCTATCTCTTTTCTTTCATTCCCCTCCTTTGATGTTGGTGTAGCCGCGTCTTTCAGTTGGAATTCAAGAGCATCTTCATTATTCTCATTCGAGCTCTCGTTCACAGATATATCTTCTTCATGTAAAGGAGAAAACCTTGACCCTTGACTAAGAGAGTTATTGAGATTGAAACTTGGTCCAACGGACCTTCCTTTGGGCTTCAACACAAATATCCAGCTACCATCTTCGTCCTCTCTGACTACATGACCCGAACCATCAAGTAGGAGACTATTCACTGCACTCGCATCCAAAGCCCTGGGAATAAATCCATCCTCACCGTGCATCTTGTTTCTTGCACTCCACGCCGAATAATCCGTGTTTAAATTTTTTGAAGTTTCAAAATTCAAAATATCCTTAAACCACTCGCCAAAACCTTGAACTTTCCTCATATATTCAAGATCTGATGACGCCAAAATCAGGAAAATAATCTGAGTCTCACTCAATCTTCAATACCACTTTCTCACCTTCTATTGTCGTAAGAAGCACCGCCGGAATACCCTCAAAACCACCATAAGTGGCAATGCGAAAAAAGTGCATTGACTTTTTCTTTCTAAGAGATAAATTTTCTTCAGAAATCCTGCACAATCCTGTTAGAGCACTGCTCGGTCGAACTCGCAAGCATTGCTATCTCAAGCTTGTTTGTCAAGTTTATTTGTCAAAACTATAAGTCTTGATTTCTAGTCTACTTATATATATGTCTCTGATTAGGATAGAATGTGTAGTTGAGCTTTAGACTTCACGGCGTTCATCGATTGACGACGAAGAACTACTAAGGGGGAGCTTGTGGAACTTCATCAACAAAAGGTATGTGGAGACTTGAACTCATCTATCACTCAGAAGTCTATTTCTATTCTATCTCCTATTGAGACAAAAGTCGTATAGCTATATAGACTTTACTTTATACACATTTGATATTTAGAGATGAGTTTAACTCGCTTACATATTTCTCCAAATATGTGTTGGTAAGCTTTCGCTTTAACCAAGTTCATCTTTATTCTTGACAAAAGTCAAAAGATGATCATGAGAAAATCGCCTGGTAACATCTTACATGATTTGTGTGAGACAATCATTTGATGTAGACTCAGAATGTTTCGTATTGATCTATTGATCACTTGAAAATTGCTTTGAAGCTAATAGTTTATGTGAGACAGCTATTCCCGTCTTCTAAGAATATTTCAATGATTAAAATGGAGTTTAGAACGATTAACCATTAATTGGATATAGCACTGTATGCGTACTTGTATGCTAACTGTTGAGAGTTATTCCAAGTCCGGGAACCTTAGTATGCGTACTGGCTTAACCGTTCAAGTCCGGGAATTTAGTATGCGTACCCGTTTGCATACTAATTCAACTGAGTTCGGTAGTGAACGACAGTATGCGTACCGTTCGCATACTGGCAGACAGACCAAGTCCGGAACTCTAGGTATGAGTACCCGTTTGCATACTTGAGTGGGTTAAGTTCTAAAATCGGTTTATTCGTGAACAAATACATTTATATAATAAGGAATTCAATCTTTGCAAACCATGGCTATAATGTTCATGAATTGATTCGAGTGAATCAAAATCGATTTTGCTTCAATTGTGTCTTGTATACTTCTATGAGAATATAAACAATTGAACAACTCTATAACTAGTTTCATTTGAGTCATTTGAACTAGTTGTGATTAAGATAAACAAGGTTGATATGAAAGTGTTCATATGGCTAACTTCAGTTAACTATTGTTGAGACAACTAAGTGTACATGTTTAGGTACGGTTACCCATATCTAAATATAGGTACATTTTATTTGTGTGTAACAAGCTAAGTTTGATCTAACGGTTGAAAGATATTAGCTTGAATCCAATCAGGTTTTCATCTAATGGTGAATATTGAATGCTTTGTTACCAAGGTAACATTGATTACAAACCCTGATTTAAAGACTATATAAGGGAGAACTCTAGCAACTGGGAAACCTAATCCTCACACCTCCTGGTGATACTAGTTGCGACTAGAGTCGATTCTCCTTTAACCTAGGTTTTTCTAAAACCATTATAGGTTAACAACTTAAAGACTTCATTGGGATTCTGAAGCCAGACCCTACTATTTTCTCTGTAGTTGCGTGTTCAGATCTTACTTTGTTCTATCGTAGTGAGTACTATCTTCTCTAAGATTTGCTCGAGATTCAATCTCCGATAGGTAAAATAAAAAGTAGTCACAAACATCTTCGTCTCATCGTTTGTGATTCCACAATATCTTGTTCCGCTTCCATACGGTTAAGATCATTGTGAGGTGATTGATATTACTAGGCTGTTCTTCGGGAATATAAGTTCGGTGTATCAATTGGTTCCTGTTCACCTTGATTTATCCAAAGACGGAACAAAACTCGTAGGTATTTCTTTGGGAGACAGATTTATCTATTCAATAGAATTTTCTGTGTAAGAAAAATTTGTTTATCAAGTCTTCGACTTTGGGTCATAGCAACTCTTAGTTGTGGGTGAGATCATCTAAGGAATCAAGTGCGTAGAGTCCTGCTGGGATTCAGAGGCGTAAGGAACGCGACTGTACCTTAATCAGTATGAGATTGGTTAGGGCTCAACTACATTCCAGTCCGAAGTTAACTTGTAGTAGGCTAGAGTCTGTAGCGGCTTAATACAGTGTGGTGTTCAAATCTGGACTAGGTCCCGTGGGTTTTCTGCATTTGCGGTTTCCTCGTTAACAAAATTTCTGGTGTCTTTGTTATTTCTTTTCCGCATTATATTTGTTTATATAATTGAAATATCACAGGTTGTGCGTAGTTCAATCAATTAGATAATCCAACCTTTGGTTGTTGATATAAATTAATTGACACTTGAACATTGGTCTTTGGTACCGTTCAAGTTGTTTCTCATAATAATCAGGCTCACGGATTTCTATCTGTTTGATTTGCTGATTACATTGAGAAACAGAGATATAACTCTTGGATGTATTTTCCTTGATTACGTCTGACTGTCTAGTTGATTCTCTTAGAAATATATTAGAGTTAGTCCATACAGATTGCCTAAACGAAATATTGGGTGTGGTTGTTAGACCCCCGTTTTTTCAAATCCACCTAATTCATCTCCAATCTGTTTAAATAATGTAGAGTTCCACCGTTTTGCTGGTAAACCTGTAACCTTAAACCATTTCTCCTTCAAACGAAGGCAGTCAATGGGATAAAGAGTTTGCTTTCCGGTGCTTTTTTCACTTTTTCCAGATGAGTGGTGTTTCTCAACAGAAGAGACGGGATGACCTGAATTTCTCTCTTCTATAGCATTGTTGGGTGACTTTTGAATCCTCCCATGCCATCTGCAAATCTTAAAGATCATTCCCTTGGACTCCCAAATGATAGGTTGCCATATCAGTTGCCATTCCTCCTCCTCTAATGGAAAAATGGCGGATCAACTATTCTTTTATGAATTTTGCCAGATTTTTCCTAGAAATTTTATGAGAGTATTTCACCAATCCTCATCTCTCATATTGAGATGAATGAGTTTGAAGCATTGGATAATCCTTCGCAATTCTCTGCAAATTTATCTCACTACGCATAAATTTGTTTGGTATGAATTCTTTGAGAGCACCAACTAAAATAGACCAGCGTTTTCTTTTTTCACCGCCTGAGAAACAGATGTTGAATCTCTTACTGAGTCCATACTTTCTGAATCTTGAGAATCTCATATACTCACCCGCTTCATTATTGTGTATCTGAGCCAAGTATACATCTTCATCAAGTTTTTCTGTCCAGTTGTTCTTCCTATTTGCATCTCTTATAACCGACTCCAAGATTTGATTCATCCATCCAACCATTTTAGGATGAAAAGCTAACCAAGATCTGAAACCTCCGCTCCCTTTTTCTGTGATTTTAATCACTTTTGTAGATCCATAGATGTCAACTTCAATTGTAAAGGACTTTCTACCAAGTTGTACTATTCTTCTCATGCTAGCAAGAACATCTGATGTTGTCTCATCCAATTCAAATCTATCTTTTCTTCCTGAATGACTCGTCCCAACTGAAGATCTGGAGAGATACAAACCTTTCATCCTGCCTCTCCTCTACTTGGATTTTTCAGTGATCATATCCAAAAACTTGAACTAAAAAAGAAAAAGTAAAAACAATGACGATAAAATAAACTCCAATAATCCCGGACCCAAGGGAAGGGACTAAGGATCCCGTCCTTAGAAAGTGGAGAAGTTCAATTAGCACACTCACATCTAGATTCAGATCCGAGAATTGAAACGATTGTGAGGCTGAGTTTGTCTAAGTAAATAGCCATGCGAGAGAATCAGAAATGAGGTTTTTTGAACTGTACATTCCACATTTCAAAATAGGAGTTTGTAGTACCCAATTGTTATGCCAAAAGCTCGTTAATTAATTTTCTATTGCGTAATACTTTTTCGAAGTTATTTGAGCACATTAAGTTGGTGGCGAGGTACTTTAATAAAGTTTTCATTTTTTAAAGTTAATCTCACTCCCACCTTCTAATATTTTTCCCTTTTAGTGTACTTATGGCAATTCCTATGGAGTCTTTTTTTATCCCAATATGGACTCAACAAAAGAGGAAAATGGATGGGCAAACGGGAAAATTTAACGGTTTTCCCACAATGGTTCTTGATCAGAGGCGCGTCTCTTCTTAAACCGCGCGGATCATCATCAGCCGCTAGTGGTCTAATTTAACTCGCGCGATCCAAGTAAATCCGATGGTGGCTCAAGTTAATCGGCACGGACCTTGTACGCCTGCTAACGGCTACCTCTGAAATTAATTATCCAACGACTCTAATTTCCCCCCCTATAAATTCAGCTCATTTCAATCTTAAAATTCACACCTTCTACACCTCTACCTCTAAATTTCTCAATTTCATCTCAATATTCACTTTTCCTTCATTTCAAGCACAGTACTCATACCTTCTCAAACTATCTGAAAATTTTCCAAAAATCCCTTTTTACAACAAATATGACAACCTCCTCGCAACAATCACAACAACAAACTCAACAATCACAACAAAGATCCGGTATAGTCCGTGGTGTCAAGTTTACGATGGTTGAGGACGAATCAATTTGTAGGAATTATGTATTCTTTACAGTAGATCAAATAAATGGTTGTCAGCAACAGGGGAGTTTATGGAAAGATTTTTGAAAATTTTCATGAAGAAATCGGTAACATCTATAACAAAGATCCTGAAGGGTTGTCTCATCGTTTTCATGCAATTAACAAAGATGTTACCGAATACGTAGCTTTGATCATGCAAATGTTCCGATATAAAAAAAATGGTAAAGGTGAACCAGATCTGGAACGAAAATGTTAAGAATAGTGGAAAATATCCCATAAAAGTGTTTCCAACACGAAAGTTGTTTTAACCTTTTGAGGGTACTTAACAAATTTATTCCATACGTATTGGAAGGTAATAAAATGCCAACAAGATCACCCCATGGTCTAATTTCGTAGAATTTTCAGTATGGTGCACCTGCTTCCTCACCGGAAGGTAATGCATCTCCACATGATGGGTCTCCAAGTAGTCAGGAACAACGCAACACTAATCTGGATGTAAATACCAATGTAAAAAGAAGAAGATGAAGGGGTCAGAGGGCCGGAAAAACAGCGAGAGACACAGCCCAAAGAGCAGCATAAGTAGGTTCAACCAAGTTCAACTACTCCGAGCATATGGAAAACGACCGCCAGGTAGAACAAGATAGAAATAGGGACTAAGGCTTGGCAATAAGGCAACTTCGAAAAAGTCTTCTTTCGCGAGAACAACATCGCAAGGATCTTAACATGAAGAAGCTACTCTCCATGAACACTTCAGTAATAAATTCACGACAACTTAGGTTATGGAGCAGGAAGTAGATAGGGTGGAATAACAAATGAACAAACAATGAAACCAACAACCTGCCCAGTATGAGAATAAGGAAGACGATGCTGATGCTGATGCCGAAGAAGAAGATAAAAACGAATATCACCTTGACCAAATGGACTAGCTATTTTTAATTATAATTTGGTAGTTAAGTTTTATTTAAATTCAATGGTTTAGCTTAACTTAGATTTAATGTAATTGTTTTTAACGTATCAATTAATTTAAACAGTCTCACCACATTACATCTTATTTCAAAGTACATAAATTACTTAAAACATAGTTAAAATAAAAAATATTTAATTGAAAAGATATTATCTGCCTCGGTTTTAATGACCGCGTATGGGTGCTCTTGCTCTTGATCCTTTTGCTCCTTTTTTGACCCAAAGGTGCTTAATTAGATCTTCCTGTAGCTGTCCATATATAGAGTCCCCGGTTTTGAATTATTTCAAGGGGTGAAAGTAACAATGCACTCAGAATTTGTTTCCGAAAATATGGGTGGAAGAAGGGTCAAAAGTATTACGTGATACCTATGTGAATCGCATGCTTATACTCTTGTTTGTTGCCAATCGCAACATAATATGAGTCGTTGCGAGTTTCGCAAGGAAAACAAGGTGTTGCTAAAATTTAGCAACTGCTCTAGCTCTGTTGTTAATCTGGGTTACTAAATCCAAAATTTGGTGTGGTACCCCTTCAAATGTTTACTACTTGTACTCTTTAGAGCAAGAGCTATGTGATAAGATCTCTTAATCAAATTGAAGGAATTTGATCAAAAAAGACCAAATTAGATGTTACTATAGGATGATAATAATACTTATCCGTTCAGTCAAAGTCTTTATACACTCATTTAGGTGAAGGACCGCTTGGAAAAATACACCTTGATCGGCTTATGATATGCTTCTCGAGGATATTTTTCATAGTTTTTATTCATCTAAAAACTGTTAAACGCGGGTCCCAAAGTGAGTTATTATATTTTTTTTTTTAAAGATATACTTAGGAAGCACATCGTCAACCGTTTAGAAAGAAAAAATCCTCCCCAAACGGCTGAACATCAGCCTCTTAGTCTCTTTCACCTAGTCCTTCACTTGAGTTGGTAGTAAATGTATGTTTGTAATACTCATTCCCAAAGCCTTTGCTCATAGAACTTGGAGCATTTCTTTTGCCGCTAGAAAACATTATCTATTGATACCACCTATATAATGCTATTCAATGTTTTTTTTAAAATAAAACTTTAGTGTTTAGTGTCGACATGCATTGATCCTATGACACTACACTTTTAATCCTGCTGAATGTTCAAATATTTTATTTTTATCTTTTAGGGAAACAAAAGCTATAAAGAAAATCTTTATTATCAATAAGAAAGCTCAAATACTTAACTACGATTGTTTGCCATCGCCAACAATAAATAATCCAATCGATTAGGATGAGACTTAAAATGATTTTAGGAAGAAAAAAAGAGGTTTTCTTAATAGGAGTACCAAATTAGGACCCTACACCTAAAATCGATATAGACGACAAAAGCAGTTTGAGAAACTTAGGCGCAGACTTAAAAGAAATAATATTCTCATTGTTAGACCAACAATTAATTTTTAGTTTCGTGACACCCATAATTATATGAAATTTCGAAAAACGTCTGCATAATGGGTTATGCATCAGGGGTATAATTGGCAACGCAACTTGGATATAACATATCTAAAAAACCGCGCCTCGGAATTTTACAAATTTTATATCGTTGGAAATCTTTTTAAGAGAGCTATACAACGAGTACAAACAACAATTTCAATTTTTTATTTTTCACAAAAAGTCGGAGGTGATCATCATTTCATGGGAAAATTTCGAAAACTGACTACATACTCGTTATGCAGCCTCCAAAAAAGATGCATAAAACAATATGCATACACCACAAAAGATGCATAACACGTTATGCAACTATATATTTGTTCACGCATCTATTATTTTGGTTTATGCAGCCACTAAAACGTTGTATATGCCTGAATCCAACAGAAAAAACAGACGCATAACGAATTATGCAACTTCTCGATTGCATAACAAGTTATGCATCTATAAAAGGTTATGTGGCCATTGTTTTGGTTGATTTTAGTGCGTACAGATAAAATTGATTCATAATGCATTATGCAGCCATATTTTCGGATGCATAACAGGTTATGCATCCATTATTGTAGGTGCATGACAAGTTATGTAGTCTTTGGTTTTGTTGGTTTCAATAGTAACAAAAAAGTTGATGCATAACGTGTTATGCAACCGTTTTCTGGACTGCATAACAAGTTATGCATTAACTTTTGTAGATGCATAACATGTTATGCATCCATTTTCATAGCAGCATTACATGTTATGCAGACATTTTCTCGAACAACCAGTACCCGATCTTCACTTATTTGAACACCATATGGAGGTTACATCTATTCTCACCAGCGAATTCCATTGATTTTCATCCGAATCTCGGCCACATCAAGATTCATATATTCATAGCCATTCCATTACAGAAACCATCTCAAAATACCCATGCAATCATTACCTGCTACCATCTTCATTTACATCTACAACACCAATTTCTAGCACCTCCTTTCCCAATCATATTATTTTCTTTCAAGGCATCTAATATATCTTGCAACTAAACTCCAACTTTTGAAATGCCATAAATCTCCATGAACGAGACTCACTTGCTTTTTTCAAAGACCTGGCTTTAATAATAGCACCAACAACAAATGCAATCCCATCACAAGAAACAATTTCTTAGTAGCCAAAAGTGGACATTTAGAATTTTCTTGGCCAAAACTATTTGAAACCCCAGATTTACAAGCACCCAAAAATGGACCAAAAAGATTAGGATTACCCTTGAATGATGTTGAATGGAAGTAATGAAACTGACCAGTTCCAGGAACTAAACCCGAAAGATTATTATATGAAAAATCAACTGAAACTAAACTCTGCATACTAGAGATACTCACAGGTATCCTTCCCATTAACTGGTTTCTAGATATATTCAAGTGATACAAATTTTTCAAACTAGTAATTTCACCTGGAATTTTACCTGAACGCTTATTCCGACTAAGATCAACAAAAGTCAACAACTTACATTGACTGATTCCCGGTGTGATAGAGCCTGAGAAGTTATTATTACTGAAATCCATCTTTAAGAGCTGCTTTAATCTCCCTATTTCGGAAGGAATTTCTCCATAAAATTTATTCACATCTAGTAATAACTTCTGAACACCACTAAAATTCCCAATTGAAGATGGCAAATTCCCAGTTAACTGATTATTAGTAATTTAGTATATGATTGGTTCCATCCCATTAGTATGAAATCTTACTGTGAAGAAGAAGATCCAGAAACAACATCAACAGATCTAGAAGCAGAGATCAATGGAGCGGCTAATAATCTTTTCCCTCTTCTTCTCAATACAATGGCAGCCACGGACGACGACATATATGGGAAACTCCTTTTCTTTCCTCGCTCTATATGGAAAAGAAAAAAGAAATCCAAGGAAAACATTATTTTAGAAAATAATTGGTTTCAGAGTAATTTTTTCACCAAAAATGGGTGCGCGCGTGAACTTTCACTCCCGTGGGTTTCACGGTGAAGAAAAACTGAAAAATGGGTTTCCCTGTAGTTTTCACAAGCAGTTTTCCATACAAGGAAAAATCGGTTTTCTCTTGGGCTTGGTACACACCCCCTAAGTTGGTATCCCATTAACAGCCTTGGTGCAGTATTTCCTCCACTTGTAATGTAGTAGGTGATTGTCCTAACTAATTTACAAGAATTAAAATAGGGGCAAAAGATAGCAACATTCCTTTTATAAAACTCTAAGTTCCTATCTTTTATGAGTAGGACCAGGTCTAGTGGAGCTTCCCCAGCGAGTCCAATTTTGTGCACACTCCTTTAAAAAGTGTGCACAAAACAAAACAATCTTATTGGTTTGACAAACAAACCGTTTTCTATTTAATAAATTGTTATTCTTTTATTTATTTTTTATAACATCTATAATAATAACTTGTTAGTTAAAATCTTAGAAAGGAAATAAAATATATATAATATCTCGACATACCTAAGATATAGTGATTTAGGAAAGAAACTATTATAACAACTTTTATCAGTTTTATGGTAAGATAGTTATTATGATCACGACGATCATTGCTTAGACCAAAACGTGATGACGGATTGACCACATAAAAAAAAAGTATTTTGATTGATCATCAATTAGTGTATCATAATCTAAATCTCAATTGAACTAATGTTAAGTAGTTATTGCCTTACTGGTCCGATGATGTATATGCTAAAGTTAGTCAAATGGGCGCCAAAGGCGTTTCAGATTAAACAAAAATGTTATAGTATGATACACCTATCTACTAACTGTTGATGTATTTTTACAGAATTAATATTAATAATTACGTTTATAAATCAAAGTTGAACATTTAATTTTAATCACGGTTTTGTTTTCTCCACTCCTGCAAATTCTTATAAAGAAACTTAGTTTTAGGGTTTGATTATGTTTGATCATCACGTCCGTCTTCTTCGTAAAAAGAACAGCAAACTTGATCAATTGGAAAAATTTTCCCTTTTTATCAAGAGAAAAATATGATTTGTTATTTTAACTCCTAGATTTTAGACTAGATTAGATATGATTTATAAATTTGTTATTATGAATTATATAATTACAAAAAACGGGTACCTAGCTCAGCTGGTCATCCCTATTCCCCAAAGTTTCATGCGTTCCAAGTGGTCCCTCCCAGGTTCGAGCCCCCAATGGCGTAATATTGTAGAAATTAACATGGAAGGTAGAGT
>JAJJMB010008958.1:448402-463745 GCA_023531105.1 Papaver atlanticum | reverse complement strand
TGTGACACAATCTCAACCCCCCATATGCTTCGGTTCCCTTGGCTAGGTTACCCATGAGGCACGCTGGTAGGCTAGCACAACAACCTGTTCAATTAATGTAGTAGTATGTTGGTGGAGCTTAGCTTGTTAGGCTTCCAACTAGTTAATGTAATACTCTTTAGGCCGCTTCCTATGGGCATAGCAAACTGGCCAGTTTGCCAGTTTTGCACCCACTATGGAGCTGGCAAACTGGCCTGGCTAAGTGGCAAATTTGCCACTTAGCCAAGCCAGGTCAAGTTTCCACCGAGTGGTCGAGTCTCGACCGTTCAGTGTAGTGTAGATCTCCCGGTGTAGTCTCCACCACTAGGTAATTTTTTATTTTTGTTTTACTTCTTCTCTCCTACTTTTTAGTTATTATAACAAATTTTTATTATACAAGGGTCCCACAAAATATTATATAATCCTTAAAATTTAATAAATACCCCACCAAACACAAACAACTAAATTTTTTATTGATAAGGGTCCCACAAAGCACAATAAAATATACTACTTTAATAGAATTTGCCAGTTTTACCATAGTGAGGAAACTAGTTTGCCATGCCACGTGGCATGGCAAAACAACTTTTATACCTCTCACCATAGGAACCGTCCTTATCAAATAATATAAAAATATTACAAAAAAAAACTAATTTATTATATATTTGACGGTCAGTTAAATATAGCCAATAGAATTGTTTTGTTTTGTGCACACTTTTTAAGGGAGTGTGTACAAAATTGGACTCCTTCCACAGCTCTTTCCAAATCGTTTTCCACGCCAATTTGGGAAGTGACTAGCCGTGTTGGACGGATAATGATTATCTGGTCTTGAAAGAAAAATGGAAAATGATTATCCATTTTCATACTAGTATGCATATAATCACGTCAATATCAACCTTGTCATCCTCTATCATAATTGAGCAAGTTGAAACTGAATATTTGTTTCCAATTGAACTTTATTTTAATTTCGTTTGTGACTTCATAGCGTTGGCATTTTTTATTTCACTCTGTCGGAGTCCAAATTTGTTCACACTCCTCTAAAGAGTGTATATTTAACATATTATTTTGGTTAATTAGTTAACGGATGGCCCCATTACCCTTCATGTTTAGAATCTCGACCCTCGTTACATAACTCCCTAAATCAAATCAATGGTTGAGATTAAAATGTTAAAGGCACGCTCGTCAAGGAGTGTGCATGAATTCACACCGTGTCATCATTCGGTATTCCCGCTTATTCCGGATTTACCTCATAGGTGTCTTGGACATGATTTCACGACTACAAGTCTACAACTAATTATACTTTAGAGTTTCTAAGAAGAATCCTATTATTGGGGCTTGAAACCCAAATAGTTTTGGGGCTTTTTTGGGTCATGAAATAGCAAATCCAATAGCCCCTTAACCCATTATTTTATTAATGCCTAATATACCCTCAATTGGATTAGTGTTAATTAGGGTGATTAAGTAAACTAATTATGATTAGTGTATGAATTAGGATTAATAATTTTATGAAAATCAAAAAAAAAAAAATCATCAATTTTTTTTTCGATTAAGTAGGAGATTCTGAAGAATTTTTTTTTACTTTTTTGAAAATCAACCACCTAATATGGTGGAGCATATCTTAAATTACTCAGGATTACCTTATATTTGGAGGATTTTGTAGATTCAAATCGGAGAGCATCCATTAAAAATATGGGTTTTTTGCAATTCGGCTGGGAAAACATCAGATCCCAGCCGCAACCTACACTTTTTCGGCTGGGATAATTTGTCGATCCAACCGTAGAACGAAAAAACGGTTGGGACTGATGGTGTTCCAAGCCGTAATTTTTATTTTCGGCGGGGAATTAAAGAACTCCCAGCCGAAATTGTTTTTCTGATTTTTTTTGTTTTCGGAACCAGTTAAGGCTGGGAAAACCTAGCCGTAACAACACTTACGGCTGGGAAAACCCATCCGTAACTGGTTCTGGAAACCAAAAAAAATTAGAAAAACAATTTCGGTTGGGAAAATCAAGCCGAAACATGTACCTTCGGCCGGGAATCTAAGAACTCCCAGCCGTAAACTCCTTCAAAAATTGTTTTTTTTAACCCGAAATTCATTGAATCATATTTTCTGGGAAACTGTTCTTAGATTCCGTAACTGGGTCTGGAAACCAAAAAAAATTAGAAAAACAATTTCGGTTGGGAAAATCAAGCCGAAACATGTACCTTCGGCCGGGAATCTAAGAACTCCCAGCCGTAAACTCCTTCAGAAACTGTTTTTTTTTTACCCGAAATTCATCGAATCATATTTTTAACCATTCAAAAGAAAAAATAAATTGTGGGTTTTCTTAATTTTTTCTTTCTATGATGATCATCATCTTTGTTATGATCTAGGTTTAATAATTTTGGGTTTTCTTTATGATCATCATCCTCATCATGATGAAATCATGATCTTCATCTTCATCATAATTTATGAATGAGAAGAGAAGGATGGGTAGAACATAATAGATTTAGTTCTTTTTTAATGATCTTCATCATGATTTGTCAATGAGAAGAAAAAGGAGAAGAGAAGATTATAGATTTAGTTAGTTTTTTTTTTTTTTTTTATGAATAGTGAAATTTAGGTATTAGACTTTTTCATATACCTGAGGTCCCCTAACACATAACATTTTAAGCCCCCAAAATCCTATTGGGTTCAAGCCCCAATAGGATTCTTTAAGAAAGAGAGAAATCTAAAAATGTTAACATATATCCATGAAGGTCTAGCGAGCTGGAATAATTTCTTAGATTTTTTTTGTATATATACTTAGAGAAAGTGGGGGCGGGGTTACTAGTAAACAATTTAAATACAAATCCTATCAGTTCACTTGTTTATAAAAGCATTTATCATTGGCTATCTCTCAACAACATCACAAATTCACATTTCCCCTAGAGAGAGAGAACCGATGGCAGTATCGTCTGCAAAACGTGGAAATGATGAGAATGAACCTTTGATGAATACCACTGGTAGTAATCCTCTGATAAGTACTAGTTCTGATACGATTGATGGTATTGTTGATTATAGAGGAGAGAAAGTACTGAGTTTTGGATCAAATATTGGTGGTTGGAGATCAGCTCTTCTCATAATCGGAGCTGAATTTGGAGAGACTGTAGCTTACTATGGAATATCTTCAAATCTAATCAGGTATCTAACCGGTCCTTTAGGCATGTCCACTGTTACAGCTGTAGCTAATATCAATGCTTGGTGTGGTATGGTATGGATGCTTCCGCTTGTTGGTGCCTTTGTCGCAGACTCTTATCTTGGTCGATATCGTACCATCTTCTTCTCTTCTGTCATCTATGTACTGGTAAGTTTTCAATCTCTTTTCAATTCACTATATTATTTTTTTTTTTTTTTTTTTTTTTTTTAATCTTTTCAATTCACTAAATTTTCATGTTTGTTCACTTTCCTTTCGGTATGACCGAAGCCATACAATAGGATTTTCATGTTTGTCTAAAAAATAAGACATATTTTTCTATTTTACACTAATAGATTGTTTCAAATTACTTCTCTCTTTTAGAAGTATCTCATTTTGAAGAAGACAATTGTTTAAATGGTCGGATTATATTTCGATTTACACCATCCATCCTCCTTCTTATAAAATTTGGACACTATTTCATTTTATCGCTCTTTCTTTCTTCGCGATCTATTCTTTATTTGTATTTGGATTTTATTTTCTTGTTTTATGATGTTCTTTATTATCTTGTAAACATCCATGTAACCTCTATTTTTCCATTAAAAAAAATGTTATAAGATAAAAAAAAATAAAAAAAATCATGACTATATTACCTAAATGATGTAACTAGACAAATATAATAAAAAAACATTAATTTGGATAGAGATAAAGATCATCTTAATATGAGAAACTTAACAACACATTTTGTAACTAGACAAATGTAATAAAAAAACATTAATTTGGATAAAGATAAAGATCATCTTAATATGAGAAACTTAACAACACATTTTTTATGAAAATCAATCTCAATAATAGAAATAAATATAGAGAAGTAACTACAAATGCTCTTATAAATCGCATCTCTCTCAAATTAAAAAACAAGTATCTGTGATGAACTCATATGCCCTAAATCTCTTGGATTGAAAGTGAATTGAAGCTCCGCCGAGTTGAATCATACATACTCTTGAATTATCCAAAATAACAAACCACAAACCAACCAAAAATCCTGGAAATAATCACCTTCAAAACGATGATAGAATCACCATAAAGATGAAGAAATAATCGCATAAAAACAAATATATAATCGCTCAAAAAACAAAGAAAAATATCAAATGACATCAAAATCATAACAAAATTGAAATCACACTAAAAAAAACTAACACCACTAAAAATAAAACAAATTCTTTCCTCGGATCTAGTCCAAATCACACTGGATCTGAGGGAAAAAAATGGAGATAATGTAAATACACTCTAGTTTGATTTCTCTATCTTCATCCCTCGAATCATCTTCAAATTTGAAATTGCTTTCCATATTGAGCCATGATTTATTGCTAACAATATATTTATGATTTGTTTAGGGACTAGGATTTCTAACTCTATCAGCAGTTCTAAATTCTCTTATGACCCCCACCGGAGACGACGCAGCGACTGGAACCTCTTCCGATTCTCCTCCTCCTTCTTTAGTCCTGTTTTTCTTTGTATCATTGTACCTAATTGCAATTGCCAAGGCTGGATTTAAGCCATGCGCAGAAGCTTTTGGTGCTGATCAATTTGATGAACGAAACCCGGATGAGAGATCATCCAAAAGCTCATTCTTCAATTGGTGGTATTTCGGATTATGTGTTGGTAGTAGCATTTCTCATCTGGTCTTGACCTACATTCAAGATAACATAAGCTGGGTTCTTGGTTTCGCTATACCATGCATTTGTATGCTCCTTGGGCTCTTTGTTTTTGTACGCGGAAAGAAAACATACCGGTTTAGTGTAGATGAGAACAAAGAAAATCCAATATTAAGAATAGCTAGAGTATATGTTGCATCTGCAAGGAATTGGAGAGCTACTTCCACTACTACCGAAGTGGAGGGTAGAACAATATCGTACAATCATCAACTTCGTGTGGGTGCTTACCAATTCAAGTAAGTAAAATTGATATTTAAGTAATGAAGAAAATTATTCAGCAATTTTGTTTACAAGGTCAAATTATAGTAGAATCCTTGGCAAACTAAGAAATTGTTGTTTCTCTAAGATTTTTTTTTTTAACGATATATGTATAGGTTTTTGGATAAAGCATTGATCGAATTACCAAACTCGGATGAACTTGGTTCAAATCAACATGGCATATCATGTACTATTGATCAGGTTGAAGATGCAAAAGTAGTTCTACGCTTGGTTCCTATATGGATTGTATGTTTAGTGTATGCAATTGTGTCTGCTCAATGCTCAACTTTCTTCACAAAGCAGGCAAGCACCATGAACAGAACAATAGGACAAGGCATTCAAATACCACCTGCATCCCTTTTGAGCGTCATTTCTTTATCAATCATTATTTTCATTCCAATTTATGACCGACTTTTTGTTCCTTTAAGTCGAGTTTTAACCCAAAAAGAAAGTGGCATAACAATGCTTCAGAGAATTGGTTGCGGCATATTTTTATCTACAATGGCAATGGTTTTAGCGGCTTTAGTTGAGAAGAAGAGACTTCAAACTGCTTTGGATTTCGGATTAATAGACAAGCCGAATGAAATAATTCCTATCAGTTTCGGGTGGTTGGTTCCTCAATATATATTGTTTGGTATTGCTGAGGTTTTTGCTATGGTTGGCTTACAAGAATTCTTTTACGATCAAATGCCAGACGACTTGAGAAGTATGGGTCTTTCTTTGTACCTGAGCATTTTTGGCATAGGGGACTTTCTTAGTGGCTTTCTCATCTATGCCATTAATAAATCAACTAGTAGGCGCATTCAAGGTACCTGGTTCCCTGATAACCTAAATCGAGCTCATCTGGATTATTTTTATTGGTTCCTTGCTGGACTTAGCGCGTTAAATTTAGTTGCCTACTTGCATGTTTCAAAGTTTCATCTCTATAGAAGAAGGGAAAGATACAGTTTAATCCAAAATCCCATTCAAATAGACTGGTTAGTTAGGCACAAGTTAGTTCTCTAGTTATTTGAAATATACAAAATCACTAATAACCTTCTTGATTTATAATTTAGTCCAAATATTTATAGTTTAGTCCAAAGTGATTCATGATATTCAACTGCTTGGCTACAGTTTAGTACTCAAGCTAACAAACCAAAAATGAAAAATATTCGATTGCTTGTTTAAATTTTTTAATAGTCAATGCTCCATTTAGCAAAACTTGGATTTCCTGTTGTAAATGATTCCTCATGGCTGCCTCTCTACCTCCTCACCCGAGAAACGAACATTGTATTTAGTAGTAGGGGACTAATTAGGGAGTAGCGTGCATATCGAGTTCTAGACACCCACATATTTTTAATTCTATGGTTTCACGCATGCTTAGGTATTTTGACATTTAATACTTACCAAACATGCTTAGATATTTTGACATTTAATACTTACCAAGCGAGATTTACAAGCAGAAACAAAGAAACACCAAATGCGGTATAGGTGGAAGAAATTACCTTATTACCCGTTACACTAATAGTACATTCAACCTCACTGATTGAACGTTCAAGAATTTAAGCCTCAGCAAAAAAATAAGGAACAAAACACTAAATGCTACATGCATAAACTTGAGCTGTAAAAGTTCCTACCGTCAATAGCAGGAAAACACTTGCATTCCCAAAGTGTTTAAGGTTCAATAATTTTTTTCCGCAGCTTCTAATTCATGTTGTTAACAAATCTTCAATAGCATCTTCCCTTTTTGAATACCCGCACTGCCGCACACAGCAAAGACGACAACAAAAATTTAAGCGCTACATATATGGAGGTATATGTATTAACAAATCATTGCAGCAGAGTCTGAGAACACGCCGTTTTTTTAAGGGAAAGAGGATAACCTCAATATATTGATAGAAAAGTACCATAAGTTCCATAATTGGAGCTGTGATACACCATTACATCTTCATTCCAAGTCTGAATATTTAGATGAGTTAAGATTGCCCATTGGCTATGATCGATCTACCCAGCTATGTTTGATTGCATACTTATTACAAAAGAAAAAAATAGAGAGTTTTGCTGCCCGAATTACATTTACTCTCCTAATTAAGCTGAAATCCCGAGCTATAAAATTTATATCAAATTTTGTAGTGTTTCCAAAATCCTCACTGAACATATATCTTTGTCTGTGAGCTTCGGCATATATTCCTATCAGCTACACCGGAGTTGGTTCCGAATCACTCCTGAAAAATATTTTGTGTCCACTCCAACATGTTTCCTATTGGAAAGCTGCTTTATCTCAAGCCCTATCTAACTCTTTTCTGGTTGTACAGTCGGCATAGAGTCCTCTAGCTTCTCTAACTATACCTTATGGTCACATAAAGTTAGTCAAATACCAGCTTTTGTCGTAGAATCCATCATTCTCAAAGAAATGTTAATTTTAAGAGCCATGTTTCTTATTTTTCCCTCCCTTTGATGGGTAATAACCTGGAGTCTTTCATCATTTTGAAAATTGTAGTATAAATCCTCCATGGTATTATGGCCTGGTTTGTTTACAGTATTATATCCATTTATAAATTTTATTAGATTATTCACTGTTATTGAACAAATTTTTTTTCAGAAAATATATATCTGGAAGCTTAATGTCGAGTGTTTTAGATATCATTTTGATGTTCGGAAAAGACGATGAAAGGGCAAGAGAATGCATACATAGATATAAAACCGATAGTCAAGAGTAAATTAAATTTTCAGGTGCATAATGATATATTAGTTTATTCCATTGATATATACTATGGAGCTTGAATAAAACTAACATATACGAGGAGCAAATTTATTTGACAATGTCATCATTGAAAATGATATTATACTAACTATTAGATGACTAGACTGCAAAAATGATGGATATCCTAAGGAAATCAACGACTTTCATCCTTAAAGTGTGTTTTCAAGACAAGTTCATTGATAACTAAAATGATTCAGAATGGACAAAAGGATTATTTGATCATTCACTCTTTGTATGCCATCTTGGTATATTTCGTTGAGCAGTGCTATCCCACGCAGTTGATAGGTGTAATATTTGCACTAGTTAGATACTCAAATACTTTGCTTTCTTGATAGTTTTTATATCATTATGCTTTGATTTTGTTTGCTTTTGAGTTTGTTAGGTGTTTGAGGCTATCTTAACCAAAAGGAAGTGGAACTCATTCGAATTTAGGAGTCCTTGATATCATCTAGAAGAGGACGAAAAGATGAAGCCAACGGCGAAAGAATGGAGTTATTCCGACATCGTATGAAGGTTTTATGGGCGTTTGAAGCGACTCAAAGTTGCGGAAGGTGTTGAATGCACAGAATTACTAAAGGCACCTGATAGTTTACTCAGGGCACCTCATCTTCTTTAACACATTATCACGACAAGTACAGGGGAGCTCCGGCTGTTTGAGTGACATTGATAGTACTGAATATGGTCGAGACCCAAACTGTGGTTTCAGTGAGAGACGAAGTTGGAGCTGTAGTGTAACCTTGGCAGCGGAATAAGGAAAATGGAGAAGGAAGTATTAGTTCGATGGTGAATGGCAGAGAATGATGAACTCTGCAGAATCTCGAGAGAAGTTAATAAAGAATGGTGTTGATAGTTTAATGGCAGCGATGATGCTTTGAGGTTGTGCTTCTCGAGCTGGTAGTCTGTGATTCTCGAGTTTGAGAGAAACTCAGGGAATGAGTGAACTGTTGGCTGATGATGGAATGGGAATCGAGTTTGGCAGTTGATGAAGTCAATGGTGAAGTGTTCGACAGTAGACGATGATGGCAGTCAAGAGATTGAATAATGGACAGCAGAGCAGTCGAGCTTTGGTGCTGTATAGAGTTTGGCTGAGATCGATGAAGGAAGGAGCTGCTGTTGGCTGACGATGAAGGAGGTCGAATGATGGATGGAGTATTGCGGATAAATGGAGTTGCTGCTATTATCGTGGCATGGAAGCTAGTGACGAGATAGGTTTGGACAGTCTCCGTTAATAAACCATAGTGATTTAGGGGAGATGCTTGGTAGTGTTGGAGCTCGAGCTTGTACAGGGAGAAAAGCAAGTTGAAGTCGAAGTTAAGAAAACTCAGGGAGTTTTATTTTTCACTGAAGGATGTATCACCGTGGGAGATTGGATGAGTTTAGAAAATCCAGGGAAATATAATTTTCACGGACAGCCTGGTATACGTGAGTACTCCCGGAAACTAAAAAAATTCAGGAACTTTTAATTCTCACGGAGACTCTGGTGAACGCGGGAGCATTGGCTGGGGTTAGAAAAAGTCAGTAAAATTGATTCTTCACGGAGGGGGAAGTGTCCGTGAGAGTTAATCATCGGAAAACAAAAATCCAGGGACTTTTAAATTTCACGGGAGGAGCACTGTCCGCGGAGAGGGGTAGAATTAGAATGAATTGTCAGTTAACTGGAACTGACAGCTGAAACAGGTAATGGGCTGGGTTTAATGTGCGGCCCCATATGATTGGTTAGAAGGCTTTTACACGGCCAGACTTGGTAATGCGTATTTTGGCTGGTTTTGGCAACCGGTGTTGCACGGGATTAAGGGCACAGATACTTTTATATTCTACTTATCGGAGAGATTGGGATTATCTTTTATCATTCGTTTTACACACAAGAGGAGAAGGAGGAGAGCTTTGGAGTTGGAGATTTTCTACAACCTAGGGTTTGATTTATTTTCTTCTTTATTATTTTACATGGGTTTTAAGAAATCCATGAGTAACTAAACCTTTCTTATTGGTTAGAGATGTAGTCCTAAGTTGGAAAATATGTTATTCAATTGAAGTATTCATTCTTATTCATTCATAATTTGTTAGTATCGTTTATGTTCTACCGTTTATAACTCCATGTATGATTGATTGCTAGTTTGTTTAAGTTGCAAATTAAATGAGCATGCATTCATATCTATTGCTAAACTAGGGTTTGAGATCCGGAATTGTCGAATAATCTTTGTTAAAAGTAGCATAATATAGTTGTTAACGACGGGATGTTGCCATACAATTATATGTAGAAGCGTAACCTAGGTTAAATCAGTGTAGCTCGTGCGCCAGATTGCTTAGAATAACCTCAACTCATAAATATTAGTGCTTTCATTGGGTTAAACTTGAGTTGCTCTTGCGCCAAGTTATTTAGTGGAAAGGATTCAAAGAGTGGCCCTTGCGCTTTTGATGATAATAGGAGTTTGCCGGAGTAAGCCTGCGATAGGACGCTCTAGGGTTATTGATATCGATAAAAAATGAATGTTGAGATCGATTCAGTTGAGAACATGTTGGAAGATGGAAGATGAAAACTCTAACCAGTACTTTTTATCTCTGATATTCGTATTATTCTATTTGCTTTATTCTTATTTAGATATAATCACAAACAAAACCCCCCAATTTCTATAAGTAATCAAAACAATTTGACAACCCATATCTCCCTGTGGAACGAATCTGTTCTTATTACTATACTCTTATTTATAATTATGAAGTGAAAGAACTTAAATTATTTTTGCTTCGGCTGACAACCGACCAGCAGCTGCGCGGGATGCTTTAATAAGCAAGCAACCTGCTAGCCCTTGGATGCCTAAGATCTAGTTAGTTTGATATTTCCTATAAAACTTTAACTGGTCCCATCAGAATAAAGACAACTATCAAGAAATTTATTTTCTATGCATCCTCCCTAATTATTTTTCTTTACTATTTACTCCATTTAATAAGTCCAATACTTCTTGTGAAGCACCCGACCGTTTTAAGAATCAATTTCAAATGTCCTCCAAAAATTCCTCCAGATCATGGCTTCACTCTCACAACTACGACTACTATTGTCACCAAACCCTAATTTTTATTTTCTCTGAATTCCCATCTCTTTTTCTCCTCTCGTTCTCCAGATTTCCTCTTTTAAATTACTCTCATCTTCTGATCTAAAGTTGTAAGCTTAAAACAATCAAACTCCAAGACGCTTAGTTTGAATTTTTATTTTTAGTTTATATTTGATCAAAACCATAGTAGGATTTTTTAACTGATTTTGTATATTTAGGATCATGTTCGGCGATATTTTGATTAGAACGGAAAACGGTAAAAGTATCATTGTGGATGGGTTTGGCTTTTTTGATTATATATGGAAAAAGAATCTATTAACTGATGGATTCTAGGGTTTGAAATTTGATAAAAACAATGCTAATATTGAGACCGTTTCTGCTTATGGTAGTAAAGGTGATGGAGTCGCCGAGAATACGAAAGAACTTGAGAAGGCGGTCATGGATATTGCCTTAGGAATCTAGGATTGGATCACTGAAGTTAGAAATAGATTGAATCACTGAAGTTAGAAAACATGTGGAAGAAAGAGTTTTATTTTCTTAATTAATGAAAGAAGTCCTTTTAAAAGTTATATCAAAATCCATAAGGTCTGTTATGATATTAAGTAAAGGGCTTATTCATAAATAAGTCTATTATTCATCATCGACGGCAGTAAATAAGGATGCATTAATATCCATGGGCTAGCAGGTTGTTTGCTTACAGCACTGCTCTATTTCGTTACCCGTAACCAAGAGTCCAAGATGGAATAAACAGATTCGAAAAACATTTAACCCTTTTAAAATAAAGGAGAGAGAGGTGAAGTAGTAGCTGGCCAGTATAACAACTAAAGGTCAAATCCAAACAGGCGAACATATTCACATCAGGTCTCATCATTTCATTTCTTTTCTTGAAAAAAGATGCTATTACATTTCGGGAGACGGGGTGACAAATTTTAATTGGAGACATTCTAAGTGTCGTTAAGATGCAAAATTTCACTTAAACGACATCCAAAGTGCCGTCTGGTGTGATGGACGGTAGACATAGTGCCTCCCATATACATAAACTTAATTTACAAAATAGTATCTTAGAAACAAAGTTAGATGCTATCCTAGAATCAAACTCCGTGCCTGTTAATTTTCGACCACTACTTCGAAAACATATATCCAAGATAAAGAAACCATTTATCAAATTTGCCAAAATCTATTGTCAAATCTTTCTCTTATGGATGTCAACCTCAAATCCCGACTGCATAGTACAAAGTCAAAATAATAATTAAAAATATCTGCAAAAGCCTAATAGGAGTTGCAAAGGAAGCCATTCAATACATAGAAAGCACCTGAATATATCTAAAAATGACATCCGAAAAGGATATTCTTGTAATTGCGATGGATTTGTCTAAAAATGACCTCCAAAAATCGCTCCCTTTAGAACACGCCAAATGATGCCATATTCCCATAGATCAATATTGAGGAGATCTATCTATATCTTCCTCTCTTTTCTTTTAGTAGTTTTGTTTTTTAATTTATTATTTGAATTTCTCAAAAATACTAGTTTTGATTATCAATAAAATTTTAATTTCTTAATCAACACTAGGTCGTCAGTGTCAGATGCAGACTCAGGACTGACGTCCTATTGATTTTTATAACCTCATCATATATATATTTTTATTTTTTCCACGGGAAAGCTTGAATTCATTTATGAAAATCAAAAAGAGATTACAACCATCACATAGAGGAAGAATAAAAGAGAGTAAAAAGGCTAACCATAGGGCTGCACAAAGGTCGGTTCGGCTCGGTTACATGCCAAACCGTCCACCGAACCGCATATAGGACGGTTTTGAAAAAGAAAACCGTAACCGAACTGCGGTACTGTCGGCTCGTTTTTTAACCGCACCGAGTCGGATCGGTTTTTGACCAGTTCCAATCGGTTAAAACCGTATATTCAGGTATTCCTCCTTCAACAATAATTTTCTTATTCCGATCATGATCGTTAGCTAAACTAGCAAGTTCATTTGCAGCTTTAACAAGATCAGATACACACCCTGTGTGAAACAGTAATATAAGACCAAACCAATGATAAACACTTAATATCATAAACACCAAGGGGGGCCATGAACGAGAATCAATTGAATTGAAACCATATACACTTAATATCATGAACGGGAAGGATTGTATATCAGAGTTTTAGGATGATTAAACTACAAGAGGCCATGAGAGTATTCAACAACAAAATCCCAATCGTATAACCAAAAATAATAATGGATACAGGGAATTGATAATCAAAAAGCGAATTGATAACCAAAAATAATAATGAATAAAGGGAATTGATAATCAAAGAAGAAGAAGGTGGTGCGGTTGCTACTGCCTACTTCTCGTGGAGATGGAAATGGTGGTGTTATTGTCTGTTACTGTAAGAAATGAAGATGAAGAAGAAAGACGATGGAAAATAGGCAAAGGAAGCGATAGAGATATTAGGGTTAGGTCTATTTAGGCTTATAAGTAACTTAGTTGACGGCTAGGATCTAATTAAATCAATGGACGAAAATGATCGGTTTATACGGTGCGGTTACTGTGCGGTTATGGGTGAAACCGTTGACCGATCCGAAGATCTAACGTTTATCAAAATTCAAATTGTGACCAACCGTTGGATCATCGGTTCGGTGCGGTTACGGTTCGGTTGTTGCGGTTACAGTTCGGTTTGCGGTTACGGTTCGGTTTCTGTGCAGGCCTAATCATGTTATGACATAACAACATCCCAACATAATAGGATGTTGCTTACTGGAATACCGTAGAACAAATCAAAGTCAGACGCCCATAAAATCAGTACATATTTCACCTATGATTTCATGTCGTCATCAGTCTTCCTCTCTACTATTAAAGGTGCTTTCATTCCTTCTTCCCAATAGCATAAGGTAGCTATTCTCATAATTTTTGTTTCATCTTGACAATGAGAAATAGTTATTGTTGATAGTGGTTTTTAGTTTAGGGCGAAAACTGTAAAAAAATCCATGTTTCCTCTCCAGTATTCGAAATACTGTGCTTTCATATATCTGCATTCCGTAAGGAATTTAAGAGGTATGTTGGAAACATGGGGAGTGCCTATGCTTCTTTTCTCATACGTATATAGCCATGTTTATGACTTCGCCTGACTGAACTCATAAATATATGTATATGTATAACAATATTCATTGCGTAATGCATTACCTACATATAAAATTATCAGAACAGTATTGGTGCACGTTGTAATAATCCTAGGTGTTCTAATATTTTATCATGAAAAATCAAGTCCTACATGAACTGCTCACTAGTATAGAGCCGACTGAGTACTTATTTAGTGCTATGTTCCTAGCTGAAATCTTGATACTGACCTGACATCCATGTTCGTTCTCAGCAGAATAAGATGGATTTCCCGAAGTGTCTAATTAAGATATGCATAAAGGTACCTGATCAAGAGTATCGCAAGCTGTTCCAACAAGACCAGGTAGCCACCACGCTACTTGCAAGAGTAGCAAAATTTAATGATTTTGTACTAATGCGCAAAATTCACTTAATTTACTTAATTTTCTGTCAATACACAAAATTCAATTATTTGACCTAATTTTGTGTCAACTCACAAAATTGATTACTTTGCCCTAATATTGGAGCAAGCAAGATATCTTGATTCCTATTGGTCGAGACTAAGCCTAGGCAAGCTAGGAATTAATGAATCTTAAGGACGGTGGGTACAAAACCCTAGCCAAGGTCGAAAAATTGAATTAAGGGAAAATCGTGACTGACCTAGTCAGTCACGGAAGGATGTTGACCGTGCCTTTTTGCCGGCCAATCAGATAGGTTCCGCGCCTCTTATAGCCTACCAATCACGTCTCATATTGAAGCTACTAACCGGGCCTTAAAGCTAGGCAAATGCACGTCCATTTACCCTTGCAAGCATGCTCGTGGAGCATGATGCAGCGAACTTAGCTTCCACACCGTTCCAACTTACCCTTGTTCTGCAAAGGGTTAAAGCCTTGAAGGCTATGGCCGATGCACCTTTACATGCATCACTAGCTTCCGAGTCTGGTCCAGGCATAAGACATGCCTTGGACTTACGCTGTGACGGATCAGAAAATCAGGACTTCCAGCGAACCGGGTTTTGGCCGGCTTAGCAAACTCCGTTTATCCGATACGCCACTCAAGTAACCGGACCTTCAAATTCTTCTGAGAAACTCGAATTCGAATTACCCAAACTGCATTATAAACAAGAAGCACACTTAGCATTTATTCTCCAATTATGAGAGACAACCAGTTGTCAGAATATAAGACGACCACTTGTCAAAAATAAAACACTTATATGGCCAGTTGCCGATTGTTAATATGGCCAGTTGCCAAAATTGAAGATGGCCAGTTTCCAACTCCAATAATATACGGCCAGTTGCCGATCCTAACAATTTATAT